>JAQFVV010015080.1:0-20853 GCA_028023455.1 Epiperipatus broadwayi | reverse complement strand
ATAAGTATCCAATCAATTTAAAGTATGATATAGTTTTTACATTTTCATTTACTGTGCCAATCCTAAAAACTTAAAATAATAAAAATAATTATTTTTTTATATTAAATGCTTTTATTGACTGTGACACCAAAAAAAAATAAAGGTTCTTTCTTCAACCACAATTGGTTTTTTTAGATTTAACCTGAAATAAAAGCATGGGGGAGGGGTCTAGAAATTAGTTAAGTCAATCCCTATAATTTATGACAAGGGTTGACTTAATTTATTCTGAACATCCCCCATGCTTTTATTTCAAGTGAAATCTAAAAATCCTAATTGTGATTGAAGAAACAATTATTTTTTAACGCAAGTCAATAAAAGCATTTATAATAAAAAAAATTATCTCTATTATTGTATATTAGAATTAAATAATAAAAATACTATCAACATTAAGATTTATAGGGAAAAATTCATCTCTTAAATATGTTACTATTAAACAAACTAACCTTTTGAAATGAAAATTAGAAACAAAAATAACAAATGTACATTCATGTAAAAACTATTCATAATTCAAAAACAATTACCAATTAACATATATTTTACCCTGCAATGACAACAACATGCTACAACCAGTATCTTATACTGTTCCTAAGAAAAATATTATTTTATGATATAATTATGGTTTCCACATTTATTTATTTTATTATAGGCATTATTTATAATAAGTATTATAATATTTATATAAAAAATTAAGAAGTATATAATTGTAAAATCATAAAAAATAGAGAAATAAAATTACTTTTGTTTGGAAAAGCTTCTAATTGGAATCACTCTATTGCTTTCTTACAATTATTTATTATAATAAAATAAATTGGATTTTATTTATTATGAGCATTATTTATAAAAAAAATATATTTGCATCAAAATGTAAAAAAATATAACCATAGATTACAAAAAAAAAGCTTCCACCTTAGATTAATTGTTTGCTTTATTTTAAGAAAAGAATGATCTATTATTGTAATCATCATCACTTTCACACATTATCAATCCACTGCAGGATGAATGTCTCCAAATTCAATCCATCTTCTCTAATATCTAGCTGCTCTTCTTTGCATCACCTCAACACATAGCCTATTTCAGCTATCTATCTCACATGTGGTCTCTGTCTAGGTCTTTTACAATCCTTTAAAATTCCATTAAGTTGGAATCTACATTAAGATTTCACCTGTCCATTTATTATTATCTCTTCTAGTGATGTTTAGCTGAGCTTCACTTCAGACTTAATTCTTTCAATGATGTCATTTACACCTATTTGTTCTCTTGCCCATGTGTTATGTTTTTGATCTCTTATTATTATTCCTAAAATGCATCTCCTCCATACTTCCTTGAGTGGTCTGAATCCCTGTATTTCCCCTTGTTTTAAATACCCAAGTCTCAGATTTATAAGTATCAACTAATAAAATCTTCCTCTCCAAACATGTAGGCATATTTATTTTTAATATTGTTATTTCTACCCAAAGCATTCCAACTATGTTTAATTCTATGATTAATTTTATTCAGCATGTTTCCATCTGTATTATTAATCTGGACAAAATATTTATAGTTGTTAACTTCTTCTAACTCATCATTATCAATGTTTATTTTCTTCTTTTAAGAAAATCATTGAACATTACTTTAGACTTTTTCTTACTTTCATCTGATAACTCTTGCAACATTCCTTGAAACTCTAAAGCATTAATTGTAAAAACTATATCTTCAAAATCTAAACAGTTTAAATAATTTCCATTTACTCCCTTAGAAACATTTAATAATAGAAACATTTAATTTGTATTATTGTATGCATTTTAATAAGTAAATAAGTATTATAATTTTTTTTTAAAAAGAACACAAATATAATCATAATATGAAAAAATTGGAGAAGTAAAATTACTTTTGTTAAAACAAAACTGATATCACTTCTATCTGAGATAGTTATTTGCTTTTTTAAAGAAAAAAACAATCTATTATTATGATAAATAAATTTGAATTTTATTATTGTAAGCATAATTTACAATAAATGTCAGAATATTTGTATATAAAAATACAAAAAACTAACTATAAATTCCAAAAAGCAGAGAAATAAAATTGCTAACATTTAGATTACAAGTGGTATGAAATACCCACTGAATCTCAAAAAAATGACATTAAGCTTACACATTGTGAGCAAAATTGAATGTAATTTGATTTTTGTAAAATTGAGACATACCTATGAAGACATTGATAAGAACATTTGTGCAATGTAAAAAAAAAAAAAATTAAGGCATATGAAAATTTTTTGTATCATAAATCAATGTAGCTGCTAAAGTTAAAGGAGTTCTCATAAGATTAATGGCCGCAGACTGTAGGAAAGAGCCACTCTTTACTATTTTCATATTTCATTAATAAAAGATAATCTTTTCATTGTTGAGCCATATTTTATGACTATCATCATGTTTACAAATGTAAAAGTCTGAGGTAAAATATCTATTTTAAACTCTACTTTGATGAAATTTTGATTATTTCATAAAGATTCAATTTTCACTCCCTATAGACTTTAAAACAGCTTTGTGGAATTTATAAACTGTTTGTGTAATACTTGTATTGCCTTCAAACTATTTACAATTATTTAATAATAAATTTAAAGTAAGATTTCTTCTAAACAAGTCTCTTAGCTTGCAACAAATGACTATTTTTATCACCTAAGTCATTACAAAATAACTACAAAATTAATTTGGTTTCAGAAAACATATGTCCAGATCACCCTTTGGGGTCAATAGTACAATTAAATAGCCAAAAAACTACAGACTTATGTATCATTGTAATTGAACTTTGAGCTGTATACTGACTTAATTAAGGTAATCACAGAATTGTACGCTAAAAGCTGTTTTGGTGAATAAAGGGGAATGGTTAATTACTGATATTTTAAACTGAATTAGACAGAAAAATCATTTCAATATTTAATAATGAATATTAGAGACTGAAAAACTCCTCGATTATGAGATTAACAAGAAGTGATATTATATACAATTTAGCACTTGTTGAGAATTAAAAACAATAATTTTGCTGCTTTTAAAGAAGAATAAAAGTATATAAAAAATACATAAGTAACAGTGTGTCTGTGGTAAACCCTATAAAGTTATAATAAAAATTTATAACAGAGAATACATTGTTTCAGCTTTACAGTGGATTATTGAATTCAATGATAGTGCAGAAGCCTGTAGTATTTCAACTTCCTTGTTAATATAAATAAAAAAGATTGATTACAAAATGTTTACTAAGCCAAAAAAATTAGAAATGTTATGCACTTACAATATCAGATTCAAAAATCTTATAAATCAGCACCACTGCTTATGTAAATTTGAACTGACAAAAAATGGAATACTGAAAATTATGTTGCAGACTAAAATCAGGTTTTAAAATACCAAACCATGGATCTTAATGCCATATATCTCTTGCATTGCTAGAAAGATTTAAAAACTTTGTAATCAAATTTTAACACAGGGTTTAGAACATCTACTAATACATGTCTGTTGATGACAATAAGACAGGAAAAGTAGAGTTTTTTAAATATTCAGCATTAATGCTGCCTAACATATCTTTGATAACTATCTTGTCTATGAACCATGAATATGATATACTCATTATACCCAAAACTTGCTAGGTAATAATAAAGCTAAATATTTAAAAAAAACTACTCTTTCTCTGGATGTTTTCATTAACAGTAGTAATATATTACATTGTCCCAGAAAAGAAGGAAATTATTTATAGTTGAACATCTAATAATATAAAATTAGACATCAATAACATCATGAATAAAATGGATAGAACAAGACTCCTATAGATTATGCATATGGTTCTATACACTGTGCCATGATGTTCCCTCATACAGTACGGTGGAATCTCAGACAAATATTCGAATAAAGATTAGGCAACATAAGTACTTATATAATAAAGGGAAAAATAAATCCACATAATATAAAGTGTCTTTTTAGAATATGAAAACAAACATGGATATGTAGTCAATCCAAAAAATGTTAAACTGTACATACAGTCTGAATTGGTAGAAATGAGAAATTTAAGAAATGTGTCATATTGCTAATAATGGTAAAGCATCAAACAGCAACCATTTATCTATTCATTGGAATATGCAAAATTGAAATATTAATGAGTCAGTTTTAATAAATATATAATGCGATCTGGTTAACTTTGAAAGCAATATTTATCATACACTGCTTTACATTAGGCTACAATAATATCCACAATTAAATAATTAAATTTTATTTTATCAACACATATATATGCACAATTTTATTATATAAACTATTAAATGCAGCATAATAAACCACTATAAATATTAGAATGAATGACTCTCTACATACTGTTTAAATATTACATCATCAGCCTTCTTTCAAAGAACTAGTAGTGTGCTGTTAGTTGAGAAAAAAAGATTGGTGATTTGATAATTAAAAAGCATGTAGACCATTTCTAATTCTAAAATATATAGATAGTAAAATTAGATCAGCTCCTACTCTAGTGTCATCTAAGTTATAATACGTAATTACTAGGTGATAATGCATTATATCCTCAATGTTAGACTGATTTTTAACTTTTGGTATAGTCATTGAAGCTTGGGAATCAAAACTAAAGTAGTGCATATATCATCTATCAATAATCTTTAATTTTGTTTTACTACTCAGGCTAAAATCTGAAAAGGTAAAACATCTTATGATTTTGAATCCAAGCTAATGTGCTTGGCCAGATATATAGATATTAGTCCTGGTATCTATAGATATTAGTCCTGGTATCTATATATTTTAATACCCTCCATTCATTATTAATTGTAATAAGTTATATTTTCTGGTTAAGAATGTTATATAACAAAGCACATAATTTTTTACTTTATACAATATGTAATAAAATAAGAATAGATTTCTATTTTATTTTTACCTAATAATAAAGTTGAGAAATCTGTGATTTGCAGTTATGAACTGTTCTTATTTTATCAAAACTAATAAATGCAGCATTTCAAACTACAAGTAAATGGGGAATCAGTAAAGTTTCCAAATACAGCTAATATCAATGTACCAATCTCTTGGTCATATTGCCTAGAAAATATAAAATGATTACATGCATTTACTTTATAGAGATGGTAAGTATGACAAATGATATTATTCAGAACAAATTTCAATTCAAATGCTGTTATAAGTCCAGTCTCTTTAATTGCAACTAAACATTAAACTTCATGCAATAGAGTTAATTTCTATTTTTTTAAATCTTTATGAATGGATAACATAGTACTAAATATGTAATAACATATAAATGTAAGACTTCAAACTACATGTAAACCATGAAATGATACACTTTTCAAATATAATTAATGCCAGTCTGACAAAACATTTATATATTGATATTAATAGTATTGGGAAAGTTTATTGTTTTACTATTTATGCATACATACACAAGCATGCATATGCATAAAAAATAGAATTTCTGCTATAATCTCTGCATTAGTAGTATGGCAAAGTATTGCAGGGGTTAATATCCAAATTGTTAATTTTTTGTGGTAGCAAAAGGAATTTTTTCTTCTGTTAACTTCTAGATATTATATATAATAAAACTTCAAAAATTTGTGAGAATAAAATTAACTGTATTTTAAATATTCATAATAATGCAAATTTGGCATCATTTTTCATAATCTTTCATCGGGCAACTGTTTATAGTGGTGGGTTTTTTATGTTATAAATAATGACAATTATATAAATTAAAGTTGACTTTTATTTCTATTGAAACAAACACAAATTTATTGACTTTAAGCAAGAAAAATCAATCAAAAACTTAAACAGATATATTTTGTAGTTTTTAATAGTCCAGGATCAAATTATGAATCTTTGAATTAATTATAAACACATCTATTTTGAGTGAAAAATATATATTTTAGAATTTTAATATTTTCTAAGAATAGATGAGTTTGTACAGAAAAATATAACATTTGGTATTAATATAAAAAAGAGTTTTATCTCTAAATAAGATCTAATTTTGTCCTACGTTTTTAAAAGATTTATATATCACAAAATATAACTTTATATCAATTCATTTGCTTGCTTTTATAGTTTTTAAAAATGAGAAAATGAATGAAATCAATTTATGTTAGCCCTCAGTGAATATTTTCATAAAGTAACTTTTTGCTTTTTTTAAATAAAGTATTACTTTACAAAAAAAGGCAAAAAAGTAGTCAATAATACAATATTATTTCTTTCACTTATCAGTTTTTTTCTCTATTCCTTCTTAGGGGGGGGGGGTATTTTAATAGCATTACATTTAAATTTTAATCAATGCTATAAAATCCTTACTCTAATAGAACAGGTGTGATAAAATTCATCATTGTGAAATTTTTTTTGCTAAATTTAGTCTCAGAACAAATAATTACAGAAAATTAGATAGCATGTGTACAATGAAGTTTTATGTTTATACTTCATGGTCATTTTCATCCAGTTTGCTAATCCATACCTTGTCATTATCACATTATTCTAATAAACATTCTTGTTTATCTATTTTAAATGTATTTTTTTAGATCTATTACAATCTATTGAAGTATCCAATTAGGACTTCAGATGAAGATTAATATATTGTGACATCATTTAGCAACATAACAAATTGAATTGCATTTCAGTCCTCTTTTTTTTCAATGATATTCTCTCAACCTGTATATTTCGCTTTTAATCCTGCTTGGTTAATTGCAATCCACAGCTATCTGGACTTAACTATACAGCTAGCAGAATCTATATTGTTTTTCTATTAATTACCCAAATTATCAACTCATATGTTATTATGAGCAGAACCTAGATATGATTTTTTTTCAATATCCAAGTTTAATTTTTTACCTATTTTCACCTATTGATTTTCACTGTTTTATTAATTTGGCCAAAGTATTAACAATTTTTATTGTTAACTTTTTTTAATTCATTACTAGTAATTTTTTTTTTTTTTTTTACAAAAAAAGTGAACCTTGTCTTTTACTTCTATTAATATTTTTCTTTAGTTCTACTTTATTCCATTCATGTGATACTTAAAAATTTTCTGAAACTTTTAATAATTCTTTTTGAAAACAAATACCTGTAATTAATTTGAATATTTGTCAAGCGTTTGATGGCCTAACGGTTAGTGTGGCTGCCTTCCAATCAGCGGATTCGCTTCCCGTGACATATAATCTATATTTAATTAAAATAGAAACTAAAAAAATGCAAATTATCTTCATATAATTGCTACTAAAGATTTAGAAAAGAGTAAATTATTTCTGATATTTATTTTAATATCACTAATAATACTGAATTTAATTACTGCTTTTATATTTTGAAAAATATTTCTCTACATTTAACATTATTCTAATTTTATGTTTTGGTATAATAAAAACTTTAACTACAGTAGAAAAGATTTTAGAGACAAACTATATCACAAATCCAAAGCAAAATGGCCTGTCATACTTACTGGTTCTATTTATAACCACTTAATATTTGAATATCGTCTATTAAGTGATAGCTATTTTTAGATTCACTATTATTTTGGAATGACTTCAAGTTCTATGTAAACGATTTGTAATAATATTAATCACTGTTTTATATAGAATTGTTAAAAGACAGACAGTATTGAAGCTGAAATATAGTACACATATTTCTGCTTCACCTAGTGCCAATGTCATCAGCACTAGTCTGGGTTTGAACCCAATCATTATTAACTGACACTTATCTCATATGAGGTGGTGGTATATTTATAATTGTTATAACCTTTTGATTAATTTGTATTTTATGATTAACTAACCTTTTATAATAGTTTATTTATTTATATTTGTAAAAATGTATATTGCGTTTATTTTCTTAAATTAAATTGAATCCTAGATATCTATAGAATGTTACAAATATTTCAAATTCTTTATTAAAGTTCATTTTCTTCAATTAATTAGTGGGTAACATTTTATATTTATCTTTTAATCAATATACACTTGAGAATCAATTATTTAAACAATGTAATATTTCAATTATATTTTGTAAATTTCTATTTAAGTTTATGGAAAATATGTTTAAAAGTCATTGTACCAAATTCCTAAAATTTTTCAGAATAAAATCTACATTTTTGTTAATCTAAACCTTAATTAAACAGATTTTGTTAGTACAATGACTGATAAACTTAATATGCTTGTTGTTGTTTTTTAATTAGCAAATCAACCCTTGGGCATGTAGGATTCTAATTTCCCTCCAAAGCTGGCACATACCACAGAGAAGCGTTTAGAGCAATTACAATTGGTGGTCAGTATAGATTAAATCCTGTAGATAAGACCAGAAGATATAAATAGTGGAAAATTTGATTGAAGAAAGTTATTACTGAGTTTACTGAAGAGAAGTGAGGAATACATATATATAGTGCCTAAAGAAATGACGGGGTGAAAAGATCGGTCATTTGCTTCTCAGAGGTCTGTTCCACCAGCCCATTCATGCCTTTGCAGTGCTTTAAACATCTAGCCAGAGACTGTCTGCATCGAGGAAGCCTGAAATGATTTGACTGTATTAACTGCCTCTATTAACTGATTGATTCTGAGGTAACATCCAATTTGCAGCAAGCCATTGATTGATTTTATTTGTTTTCAAAATCTATATTAATTTATATTTTATATATTTGTGTAATGTTTATACGGCTTGGTTTTAAAATGCATCTTTTAAATTTATTTAAGTTAAAATATCAAATTAAATTAATTTTGCGGCAAATTAAATTAATTTTGTCGGTTTGTTTAGATTATTTGACTGCAAAATTCAATGAGCTATTAGCTTTAAATCCTCCCCCTGTTATTTTTCTTTTAATTTAAAAATCATTACAAGAAGTCTTACTTCCTGTAAATTAACTAATCGAAAGCTCGTTTGGTTTTGTATGTTATATATATATTTTGAATGATTTATTTTAAAAATATCTTACTGTTACCTTCAATTTAAATAGCCCTGTAATTATTTCTGAAAGAATAAATAATTTTCGTGAATCAATTGAGTAAAAATATCATAGAATTTTATCAGTATATATATTTCATACATATATTTTTATTTGTCAGAAAATATTAAAAGTATGATTTACAATTTATTAGTTTGATATTTAATGCCCGTCTGTGTTAATGAAAGACAAGTCCTATTTTGTAATCTTCCGTGTGAGTGGGAAAGCAATTTTATATTTAGTTTTAATTCTTGCCGTAATATAATTTACTATTCCTTCATTAATGACCTAATGTTTGTAGGACTTTACATTATGTCAGGGAGCAAATGATTTGAATCAGGATTCATTATTTTGTTAGTGATACATTATTTTATATATATACATCGAGGGCATTGTGTATTTATAGTTACCACCATTTCTTTATTATGGCTATTCTTGCTTTGCTACAAACTTCTTAGGACCTTCGGAATCTGACCAGTCCAATCTCTCACTCTCCCCCAAAGTAGACATGGTTCATACCAGGGGATTTTTCGAGCATTGTCATTAAGATGTATATACACATCGAAATATTATCATGATTATTTAGAGACATGCTTTAGCTGGAGGGCTAGCATTTCTCTTATCTCCTGTACATATTAGGAACTTCTTTAGCAAAGCCACCCAGAGGTTCATAGCAAACCTCATTTCTTTTGTTGTAATTTGCAATAGCATACTGCCCTCCTCATCATCATCATTTTATAGCTTTATGTAGCAATCCTGCAATGCTCTCTGCCATGATGGCACGTCCTTCACAAACAAATAATTAATTAAATTTGACTGTACAATTGTCAATTATTTATTTAAGAATTATTTTGCTTCCCACACTCATTATATACAAATGATTATAAATGTAATAATGTTTTAAATGTACGCTTTCATATCTTTTAATATATATAAATGGATTTATTTGTAATATCTTGAAGAGGGCTAATAACATTTTATTGCTAATTGGTTTTGGCCGACCAATTAACAAACTTTTACATTGTTGTCAAAGCTGCATCAAAACAATTAAATAAATAACCAAGTTGTATAAACAAAGGCTTAACTTATTTTGTACTAAATTCTTTAATAAATTCCTCTAATATTGTTATTTAAATAAGCTTAGTTTGTCATCACTCCCAATCTCTAAGGTTCATTACTCTATTTGTTTAAATATTTCTTTGATTTAAATTCTATTCTTTATAATGTTGCCAGAAAGAATTATCATTATTATGGTTCAAACCATTACTAATCAACCAAATCATATCTGTACCACTCTGCAATTGTCAGAATCCACTAAATCATTGGTTTTCCATATAAACCCCCTTTTGATTTTGAGTCTCTATGTGAACCATGACCTCCAGCTGGGACGGAATAAAAACCAAGCACTGCTAGTGTCATCACAAACGTTATCCATTAGTCAGAGAGGCAGTAGTTTAGGCAAATAGGTTAGGATTCATCCTTGCCCTGACATATGTATCTTGTACATGGTTGGATTCAAGGTACTTTTGCTTGGATTATTGGTCTTGTTGAATGAATACACGATTTTGACCGGCACAGAGGCTGCGTTTGACTTTATTTTCACTTCTTAACATATTAAGATTTTTTATTTATTTATTTAAACATTTGATGAACTATGCTGATAAAAATGTTAAGGGTGAAAAAAAAAACGCAGCCTCTGTGCCGGTCAAAATCGTGTATTCATTCAACAAGACCAATAATCCAAGCAAAAGTACCTTGAATCCAACCATGCACAAGATACATATGTCAGGGCAAGGATGAATCCTAACCTATTTGCCTAAACTACTGCCTCTCTGACTAATGGATAACGTTTGTGATGACACTAGCAGTGCTTGGTTTTATTCCGTCCCAGCTGGGAGGTCATGGTTCACATAGAGACTCAAAATAATAAAAGGGTTTATATGAAAAACCAATGATTTAGTGGATTCTGACGATTGCAGAACGGTACAGATATGATTTGATCGATTAGTAATGGTTTGAACCATAATAATGATAATTCTTTCTGGCAACATTATAAAGAAGTGAATTTAAATCAAAGAAATATTTAAACAAATAGAGTAATGAACCTTAGAGATTGGGAGTGATGACAAACTAAGCTTATTTAAATAACAATATTATAGGAATTTATTAAAGAATTTAGTACAAAATAAGTCGAGTCTTTGTTTATACAACTTGGTTATTTTTTATTTAATTTGTTTTGATGCAGCTTTGACAAACAATATAAAAGTTTGTTAATTGGTCGGCCAAAACCAATTAGCAATAAAATATTATTAGCCCTGTTCAAGATATAAATAAATCCCTTTATATATATTAAAAGATATGAAAGTGTACATTTAAAACATTATTACATTTATAATCATTTGTATATAATGAGTGTGGGAAGCAAAATAATTCTTAAATAAATAATTGACAATTGTACAGTCAAATTTAATTAATTAATTATTTGTTTGTGAAGGACGTGCCATCATGGCAGAGAGCATTGCAGGATTGCTACATAAAGCTATAAAATGATGATGATGAGGAGGGCAGTATGCTATTGCAAATTACAACAAAAGAAATGAGGTTTGCTATGAACCTCTGGGTGGCTTTGCTAAAGAAGTTCCTAATATGTACAGGAGATAAGAGAAATGCTAGCCCTCCAGCTAAAGCATGTCTCTAAATAATCATGATAATATTTCGATGTGGTATATACATCTTAATGACAATGCTCGAAAAATCCCCTGGTATGAACCATGTCTACTTTGGGGGAGAGTGAGAGATTGGACTGGTCAGATTCCGAAGGTCCTAAGAAGTTTGTAGCAAAGCAAGAATAGCCATAATAAAGAAATGGTGGTAACTATAAATACACAATGCCCTCGACGTATATATATAAAATAATGTATCACTAGACAACACGTCTGAATTCAGACGTGTGCTCTTCCGATCTCCCTGACATAATGTAAAGTCCTAGAAACATTAGGTCATTAATGAAGGAATAGTAAATTATATTACGGCAAGAATTAAAACTAAATATAAAATTGCTTTCCCACTCACACGGAAGATTACAAAATAGGACTTGTCTTTCATTAACACAGACGGGCATTAAATATCAAACTAATAAATTGTAAATCATACTTTTAATATTTTCTGACAAATAAAAATATATGTATGAAATATATATACTGATAAAATTCTATGATATTTTTACTCAATTGATTCACGAAAATTATTTATTCTTTCAGAAATAATTACAGGGCTATTTAAATTGAAGGTAACAGTAAGATATTTTTAAAATAAATCATTCAAAATATATATATATAACATACAAAACCAAACGAGCTTTCGATTAGTTAATTTACAGGAAGTAAGACTTCTTGTAATGATTTTTAAATTAAAAGAAAAATAACAGGGGGAGGATTTAAAGCTAATAGCTCATTGAATTTTGCAGTCAAATAATCTAAACAAACCGACAAAATTAATTTAATTTGCCGCAAAAATAATTTAATTTGATATTTTAACTTAAATAAATTTAAAAGATGCATTTTAAAACCAAGCCGTATAAACATTACACAAATATATAAAATATAAATTAATATAGATTTTGAAAACAAATAAAATCAATCAATGGCTTGCTGCAAATTGGATGTTACCTCAGAATCAATCAGTTAATAGAGGCAGTTAATACAGTCAGATCATTTCAGGCTTCCTCGATACAGACAGTCTCTGGCTAGATGTTCAAAGCACTGCAAAGGCATGAATGGGCTGGTGGAACAGACCTCTGAGAAGCAAACGACCGATCTTTTCACCCCCGTCATTTCTTTAGGCACTATATATATGTATTCCTCACTTCTCTTCAGTAAACTCAGTAATAACTTTCTTCAATCAAATTTTCCACTATTTATATCTTCTGGTCTTATCTACAGGATTCAATCTATACTGACCACCAATTGTAATTGCTCTAAACGCTTCTCTGTGGTATGTGCCAGCTTTGGAGGGAAATTAGAATCCTACATGCCCAAGGGTTGATTTGCTAATTAAAAAACAACAACAAGCATATTAAGTTTATCAGTCATTGTACTAACAAAATCTGTTTAATTAAGGTTTAGATTAACAAAAATGTAGATTTTATTCAGAAAAATTTTAGGAATTTGGTACAATGACTTTTAAACATATTTTCCATAAACTTAAATAGAAATTTACAAAATATAATTGAACTATTACATTGTTTAAATAATTGATTCTCAAGTGTACATTGATTAAAATATAAATATAAAATGTTACCCACTAATTAATTGAAGAAAATGAACTTTAATAAAGAATTTGAAATATTTGTAACATTTTATAGATATCTAGGATTCAATTTAATTTAAGAAAATAAACGCAATATACATTTTTACAAATATAAATAAATAAACTATTATAAAAGGTTAGTTAATCATAAAATACAAATTAATCAAAAGGTTATAACAATTATAAATATACCACCACCTCATATGAGATGGGTGTCAGTTAATAATGATTGGGTTCAAACCCAGACTAGTGCTGATGACATTGGCACTAGGTGAAGCAGAAATATGTGTACTATATTTCCAGCTTCAATACTGTCTGTCTTTTAACAATTCTATATAAAACAGTGATTAATATTATTACAAATGTTTATAGAACTTGAAGTCATTCCAAAAATAATAGTGAATCTAAAAATAGCTATCCTTAATAGACGATATTCAAATATTAAGTGATTTATAAATAGAACCAGTAAGTATGACGAGCCATTTGCTTTAGTTTGTGATATAGTTTGTCTCTAAAATCTTTTCTACTGTAGTTAAAGTTTTTATTATACCAAAACATAAAATTAGAATAATGTTAAATGTGAAAGTATTTTTCAAATATAAAGCATTAATTAAATTATATTATTGATGATATTAAAATAAATATCAGAAATAATTTACTCTTTTCTAAATCTTTAGTAGCAATTATATGAAGATAATTTGCATTTTTTAGTTTCTATTTTAATTAAATATAGATTATATGTCACGGGAAGCGAATCCGCTGATTGGAAGGCAGCCACATAACCGTTAGGCCATCAAACGCTTGACAATATTCAAATTAATTACAGGTATTTTGTTTTCAAAGGAATTATTAAAAGTTTCAGAAAATTTTTAAGTATCACATGAATGGAATAAGCAGAACTAAGAAAAAACAATAAGTAAAAAGACAAGGTTCACTTTTTTTGTAAAAAAAAAAAAATTACTAGTAATGAATTAAAAAAGTTAGCAATAAAAATTGTTAATACTTTGGCCAAATTAATAAAACAGTGAAAATCAATAGGTGAAAATGATGCATAAACTTGGATATTGAAAAAAATCATATCTAAGTTCTGCTCATAATAACATATGAGTTGATAATTTGGGTAATTAATAGAAAAACAATATAGATTCTGCTAGCTGTATAGTTAAGTCCAGTGGCACAATAGTTACAATTAATTAACCAGCGAAATATACAGGTTGAAGAATATCATTGAAAAGAGGACAAATACGTTCATTTGTTATGTTGCTAAATGATGTCACAATATATTAATCTTCATCTGAAGTCCTAATTGGATACTAGTAGATTGTAATAGATCTAAAAAAATACATTTAAAATAGATAAACAAGAATGTTTATTAGAATAATGTGATAATGACAAGGTATGGATTAGCAAACTGGATGAAAATGACCATGAAGTATAAACATAAAACTTCATTGTACACATGCTATCTAATTTTCTGTAATTATTTGTTCTGAAACTAAATTTAGCAAAAAATTTCACAATGATGAATTTAATCACACCTGTTCTATTAAATCAAGATTTTTATAGCATTGATTAAAATTTAAATGTAATGCTATTAAAATACCCCCCTAAGAGGAATAGAAAAAAAAACTGATAAGTGAAAAGAAATAATATTGTATTATTGACTACTTTTTTTGCCTTTTTTTGTAATGTAATACTTTATTTAAAAAAGCAAAAAGTTGCTTTATGAAAATATTCGCTGAGGCTAACATCAAATTGATTTCATTCATTTTCTCATTTTTTTAAAAACTATAAAAGCAAGCAAATGAATTGATATAAAGTTATATTTTGTGATATATAAAATCTTTTAAAACGTAGGACAAAATTGATCTTATTTAGAATGAAACTCTTTTTTATATTAATACCAAATGTTATATTTTTCTGTACAAACTCATCTATTCTTAGAAAATATTAAAATTCTAAAATATATATTTTTCACTCAAAATAGATGTGTTTATAATTAATTCAAAGATTCATAATTTGATCCTGGACTATTAAAAACTACAAAATATATCTGTTTAAGTTTTTGATTTGATTTTCTTGTAAAGTCAATAAATTTGTGTTTGTTTCAATAGAAATAAAAGTCAACTTTAATTTATATAATTGTCATTATTTATAACATAAAAACCCACCACTATAAACAGTTGCCCGATGAAAGATTATGAAAAATGATGCCAAATTTGCATTATTATGAATATTTGAAATACAGTTAATTTTATTCTCACAAATTTTTGAAGTTTTATTATATATAATATCTAGAAGTTAACAGAAGAAAAAATTCTTTTAGCTTTCACCACAAAAAATTAACAATTTGGATAATAACCCATGCAATACTTCGCCATATACTACTAATGCAGAGATTATAGCAGAAATTCTATTTTTTATGCATATGCATGCTTGTGTATGCATGCATAAATAGTAAAACAATAAACTTTCCCAATACTATTTAATATCAATATAAAATGTTTTGCTCAGACTGGCATTAATTATATTTGAAAAGTGTATCATTTCATGGTTTACATGTGGTTTGAAGTCTTACATTTTATATGTTATTACATATTTAGTACTATGTTATCCATTCATAAAGATTACAAAAAATAAAAATTAACTCTCTATTGCATGAGGTTTAATGTTTAGGTGCAATTAAAGAGACTGGACTTATAACAGCATTTGAATTGAGATTTGTTCTGAATAATATCATTTGCATACTTGCCATCTCTATATAAAGTAAATGCATGTAATCATTTTATATTTCTAGGCAATATGACCAAGAAGTTGAACACATTGATATTAGCTGTATTTGGAAACTTTACTGATTCCCCATTTACTTGTAGTTTGAAATGCTGCATTTATTAGTTTTGATAAAATAAGAACAGTTCATAACTGCAAATCAGAGATTTCTCAACTTCCCTTATTAGGTAAAAATAAAATAGAAATCTATTCTTATTTTAATACTGTATAAAGTAAAAAATTATGTGCTTTGTTATATAACATTCTTAACTTGAAAAATATAACTTATTACAATTAATAATGAATGGAGGGTTATTAAAATATATAAGATACCAGGACTAATATCTATAGATACCAGGACTAATATCTATATATCTGGCCAAGCTTACATTAGCTTGGATTCAAAGAATCATAAGATGTTTTACCTTTTCAGATTTTAGCCTGAGTAGTAAAACAAAATTAAAGATTATTGATAGATGATATATGCACTACTTTAGTTTTGATTCCCAAGCTTCAATGACTATACCAAAAGTTAAAAATCCAGTCTAACATTGAGGATATAATGCATTATCACCTAGTAGTTTCACATATTATAACTTAGATGACACTAGAGTAGGAGCTGATCTGACTTACTATCTATATATTTTAGAATTAGAAATGGTCTACATGCTTTTTAATTATCAAATCACCAATCTTTTTTCTCCAACTAACAGCACACTACTAGTTCTTTGAAAGAAGGCTGATGATGTAATATTTAAACAGTATGTAGAGAGTCATTCATTCAAATCTTTATAGTGGTTTATTATGCTGCATTTAATAGTTTATATAATAAAATTGTGCATATATATGTGTTGATAAAATAAAATTTAATTATTTAATTGTGGATATTATTGTAGCCTAATGTAAAGCAGTGTATGATAAATATTGCTTTCAAAGTTAACCAGATCGCATTATATATTTATTAAAACTGACTCGTAATATTTCAATTTTGCATATTCCAATGAATAGATAAATGGTTGCTGTTTGATGCTTTACCATTATTAGCAATATATTGCACATTTCTTAAATTTCTCATTTCTACCAATTCAGACTGTATGTACAGTTTAACATTTTTTGGATTGACTACATATCCATGTTTGTTTTCATATTCTAAAAAGACACTTTATATTATGTGGATTTATTTTTCCCTTTATTATATAAGTACTTATGTTGCCTAATCTTTATTCGAATATTTGTTGTCTGAGATTCACCGTACTGTATGAGGGAACATCATGGCACAGTGTATAGAACCATATGCATAATCTATAGGAGTCTTGTTCTATCCATTTTATTCATGATGTTATTGATGTCTAATTTTATATTATTAGATGTTCAACTATAAATAATTTCCTTCTTTGCTGGGACAATGTAATATATTACTACTGTTAATGAGAAACATCAGAGAAAGAGTAGTTTTAAATATTTAGCTTTATTATTACCTAGCAGGTTTAGGGTATAATGAGTATATCATATTCATGGTTCATAGACAAGATAGTTATCAAAGATATGTTAGGCAGTATTAATGCTACAGATATTTAAAAAACTCTACTTTCCTGTCATTATTTTCATCAACAGACATGTATTAGTAGATGTTCTAAACCTGTGTTAAAATTTGATTACAAAGTTTTTAAATCTTTCTAGCAATGCAAGAGATATATGGCATTAAGATCCATGGTTTGGTATTTTAAAACCTGATTTTAGTCTGCAACATAATTTTCAGTATTCCATTTTTTGTCAGTTCAAATTTACATAAGCAGTGGTGCTGATTTATAAGATTTCAGACGTCTGCTCTTCCGACGTAGTGCATAACATTTCTAATTTTTTTGGCTTAGTAAACATTTTGTAATCAATCTTTTTTATTTATATTAACAAGGAAGTTGAAATACTACAGGCTTCTGCACTATCATTGAATTCAATAATCCACTGTAAAGCTGAAACAATGTATTCTCTGTTATAAATTTTTATTATAACTTTATAGGGTTTTACCTGAACACATTATTACTTATGTATTTTTTATATACTTTTATTCTTCTTTAAAAGCAACAAAATTATTGTTTTTAATCTCAACAAGTGCTAAATTGTATATAATATCACTTCTTGTTAATCTCATAATCAGGGAGTTTTTCAGTCTCTAATATTCATTATTAAATATTGAAATGATTTTCTGTCTAATTCAGTTTAAAATATCAGTAATTAACCATTCCCCTTTATTCACCAAAACAGCTTTTAGCGTACAATTCTGTGATTACCTTAATTAAGTCAGTATACAGCTGCAAGTTCAATTACAATGATACATAAGTCTGTAGTTTTTTGGCTATTTAATTGTACTATTGACCCCAAAGGGTGATCTGGACATATGTTTTCTGAAACCAATTAATTTTGTAGTTATTTTGTAATGACTTAGGTGATAAATAGTCATTTGTTGCAAATAAGAGACTTGTTTAGAAGAAATGCTTACTTTAAATTTATTATTAAATAATTGTAAGTAGTTTGTAGGCAATACAAGTATTATGCAAACAGTTTATAAATTCCACAAAGCTGTTTAAAGTCTATATAGGGGAGTGAAAATTGAATCTTTATGAAATAATCAAAATTTCATCAAAGTAGAGTTTAAAATAGATATTTTACCTCAGACTTTTACATTTGGATAAACATGATGATAGTCATAAAATATGGCTCAACAATGAAAAGATTATCTTTTATTAATGAAATATGAAAATAAAAATAAAAGTGGCTCTTTCTACAGTCTGCGGCCATTAATCTTATGAGAACTTCCTTTAACTTTATGCAGCTACATTGATTTATGATACAAAAAATTTTCATATGCCTTAATTTTTTTTTTTACATTGCACAAATGTTCTTATCAATGTCTCATAGGGGTATGTCTCAATTTTACAAAAATCAAATTACATTCAATTTTGTGCTCACAATGTGTAAGCTTAATGTCATTTTTTTGAGATTCAGTGGTATTTCATACCACTTGTAATCTAAGTATTTAGCAATTTATTTCTCTGCTTTTTTGGAATTTATAGTTAGTTTTTTTGTATTTTTATATATACAAATATTCTGACATTGGTGTAAATTATGCTTACAATAATAAAATTCAAATTTATTTATCTTAATAATAGATTGTTTTTTCTTTAAAAAAGCAAATAACTGTCTCAGATAGAAGTGATATCAGCCCCCCCCCCCCCCCCCCCCCCCCCCCCCCCCCCCCCCCCCCCCCCCCCCCCCCCCCCCCCCCCCCCCCCCCCCCCCCCCCCCCCCCCCCCCCCCCCCCCCCCCCCCCCCCCCCCCCCCCCCCCCCCCCCCCCCCCCCCCCCCCCCCCCCCCCCCCCCCCCCCCCCCCCAGAGAACAATTTTATTAGTTGTTACTTATAAATCTGAGACTTGGGTATTTAAAACAAGGGAAATACAGGGATTCAGACCACTCAGGGAAGTATGGAGAGATGCATTTTAGGAATAATAATAAGAGATCAAAAACATAACACATGGGCAAGAGAACAAATAGGTGTAAATGACATCATTGAAAGAATTAAGTCTGAAGTGAAGCTCAGCTAAACATCACTAGAAGAGATAATAATAAATGGACAGGTGAAATCTTAATGTAGATTCCAACTTAATGGAATTTTAAAGTTGTAAAGGCCTAGACAGGAGCCACATGTGAGATAGATAGCTGAAATAGGCTATGTGTTGAGGTGATGCAAAGAAGAGCAGCTAGATATTAGAGAAGATGGATTGAATTTGGAGACATTCATCCTGCAGTGGATTGATAATGTGTGAAAGTGATGATGATTACAATAATAGATCATTCTTTTCTTAAAATAAAGCAAACAATTAATCTAAGGTGGAAGCTTTTTTTTTGTAATCTATGGTTATATTTTTTTACATTTTGATGCAAATATTTTTTTTATAAATAATGCTCATAATAAATAAAATCCAATTTATTTTATTATAATAAATAATTGTAAGAAAGCAATAGAGTGATTCCAATTAGAAGCTTTTCCAAACAAAAGTAATTTTATTTCTCTATTTTTTATGATTTTACAATTATATACTTCTTAATTTTTTATATAAATATTATAATACTTATTATAAATAATGCCTATAATAAAATAAATAAATGTGAAACCATAATTATATCATAAAATAATATTTTTCTTAGGAACAGTATAAGATACTGGTTGTAGCATGTTGTTGTCATTGCAGGGTAAAATATATGTTAATTGGTAATTGTTTTTGAATTATGAATAGTTTTTACATGAATGTACATTTGTTATTTTTGTTTCTAATTTTCATTTCAAAAGGTTAGTTTGTTTAATAGTAACATATTTAAGAGATGAATTTTTCTCTATAAATCTTAATGTTGCTAGTATTTTTATTATTTAATTCTAATATACAATAATAGAGATAATTTTTTTATTATAAATGCTTTTATTGACTTGCATTAAAAAATAATTGTTTCTTCAATCACAATTAGGATTTTTAGATTTCACTTGAAATAAAAGCTTGGGGGATGTTCAGAATAAATTAAGTCAAACCCTTGTCATAAATTATAGGGATTGACTTAACTAATTTCTAGACCCTCTCCCCCATGCTTTTATTTCAAGTTAAATCTAAAAAAACCAATTGTGGTTGAAGAAAGAATTATTTTTTTTTAGTGCACAGTCAATAAAAGCATTTAATATAAAAAAGAATTATTTTTATTATTTTAAGTTTTTAGTATTGGCACAGTAAATGAAAATGTAAAACTATATCATACTTTAAATTGAT
>JAQFVV010015079.1:0-20865 GCA_028023455.1 Epiperipatus broadwayi | reverse complement strand
CAGTTTCACAGGAAACAGAATGGTATGGGTCTCCATTCAATACAGACAATCAATTTCCAAAAAGGGCATTCACTTTTAGTAAACCTGGGGAAAAAAATACCCTCTATCAAATATTATAGAGACTGTAATACCTACTGACAGACCTCCCCCCCAGTAAACACACATGGCTTGACACCATTATTAAACAACAATCTCTATACATCATGCACTAATAACAGAGTTTAATAATAAAATCAATATCTGGCAGGCACATTGCCTGCTGAATCCTGTTAATACAGTTATTTATGCTCACCTAGGGTGCAGCAATCATAAAATCACCTCAATATTTAAATATCTGCTACTGGAGCCCAAACTTTTGGATTATCTGATCAAGGTGAATATGGATTCCATGCCAACTAATACATTCTTATACTACAAGTGGTTTCTAAATAAAATAGACCCTATTTGTCATGCCTGTTCTAGAGGAGAGGAGTCCTTTAATCATCTGTTAAATATATGTCCAGGCTATAACAGTATTCGAAAAATTATCTCTCAACACTGTATTATAGCAGTGGATAAAATCCTGGACATCAGGGGTTGTCTCTTCTCTGGAGACTTTACAGTAATCAGGTTATCAATCTTCCTGACATATGCTTTTTGGTACACAAGGTGCAGGACAAAGTTCACACAACCAACACCGGATCCCAATGTTATATTTTGCAATAAGCTCAAAGCTCTTCAAGACAAGGATAAGATACTATCCTCTAGATTTTTTTTTAATAATACATGGAGCCTACTAGTATGGCCCACAGACTCTACATGAATTTTGGACCTGATATATCCACATTGTAGTGTATCGTAGAAGAAGTAGTCTGTGTTGCAACATGTCGGATTCTACTAGAGGGGCATTGATTTCACACTACATGTATCCCAGCTGATAAGTTAGCATTATTGGGTCATTCTCTGCACTGGCAGAAGTGGGCAATGCCAACTAAATAGTACGTATTTGCTCATATTATAACCTGCTAGTGCAGAGAATGGCTCTTGCATACTTTTTCCAGACCAATGCCAGCAATGGATGAGCCAACATTAACAAAGTGTTTTTATTATGCATATGTACAATTTTATAATGTCAATAATTTTTTTTTTTTAAAATTAAAAAAAAAAAAAAATGTTATGTACTTATTGGCAATAAATATTTAATAATTTTAAAAATAATAAATAATAAGCTGGTAATCAAATAAAGTCTAATTTATTAGTGTAATGTAAACTAAAATTTATTTTCAGCAGCAAAAAATATGGTTTCTCCTCTACAGAGAGAAAAAGAATTCTCTCTACTGTAAATTTTTTGTGAATCGTTAATAGTTGTTTACATCTAAATATTTTAAATAGAATTAAATTCTTGCTGTTTGGTAATCCTTAAAATTACTCAAAGCCCTTTTTAAAGATAAGATTGTATCATCACTAATTTTAATTGATTCTTGTCATTGACATTAAATAATCCTGATTACAGTATTGACAGATGGTTTTGTATAAAAAATAATTAAGACATTAAGCAATCTCTTCAATAAATTTACTGTGAAACCAAATTTTCAAATTATTATATTTAAAAAAAATTAAACAATAGTTAAGTTTTACTAACTGGCAAATTTTTAAAATCATTTGGAAAAAAAATAATTTACATAGATTAAAAATATCCAATCTTAAATAATCCAAGGACCACTTTAAAGTAATATTTATCCAAGGGCCACATCCAAAATAATATAGTACATATATTAAAATATTAATGATTCCTTCTGTTAGATAAGTTTACCAGGCATTTTAAAATATCATAAAAAAGAAAACTTATTGTTTTTATAAGTATTAGATGATAATTAACATCAAAATTGTGAATTAGTGATTGAATTAAAATATCTAATTACCATTTAATTCAAAATGTTATTTTATTGTTTCACACATACAAAAAAATCAAATGTTTAGGCGGGTCATACAAACCATCACCACAGATTATATATTGCCAATTGACAGTACTTAGAACACCTTTTATTTAAATAAATACATATTTAAAATGATTTGACTTTGTATTGTAAAAATATTATGTATGCCAATATATAGAATAGGATTAATGTTATATCTTCTTAATTACTCAAAGGGTTTCCAGTTATGGAATAAAACACTTTATATTGACTAAGTATTTGTAGGTTTATTTCTGTTCATTGATATAGGCCACTAACTATTAACTCACTTTCACACTTCTGTGTGATTTATTAATTAATTTTATTAAATAAATAGATAAATAAGCTAATAGATAGATAAATAGAAAAAATATACATAGTGAAGCAGTCAGATCTGAGTTCTATCCTAGCTTCATGACATCTAGCCATAAACCCACTTCAAACCCTAGTACTAACCTTAAATTTCCGATGCAATGGGGCTTTATACGTTCAATCCATGCTAATTTCCATAAAGAAAAACTTATTTTATAAATGTGTATTAAAATTAATTCATTTGAGTTTAAATTAATCAATGCTATTAATAAATTCATGATAAAATTATTCATGAATTTATATATATTACAAATGTGTGGTTTGTGCGTATATATTTATAAATATAAATATATATAATTGTTCGAAAGTTTCATTGCGTCGGGAATGTTTTGATTTTACTTTAAATAATTTGTTAAAATTTTTAGTGATTAAAAGCTACATTCTTTCGATAAGCTTTCAGATTTTCCCTTTCCAAAACAATGGTTAAAGTTTTATTAATTAGAAAAAAAGATAAGTATTTAAAATGTAAGGATTTCCTAATTAAAATCATTTTTCTGATTTTAAGAATTCATTTTCTAATTAGAAAATGAATTCAAGTTAATGAGCTTGAAAGCCTTATCAAAGGAATGTATCTAAAAACAACTAGTAGATTTTGTGACATTGATAATGAAAAGCGCTAGCCCAAAGGCATCAGATACAGTATAAATAGCTCTGAAAAGTCTGGAGGGAGAAGCCATCTTTGTTGCAGAAAAGTGCCAGTAAATTTTGTGCTTTTTAAAAATCATAAATTCAAATAGTGCTCCTATCATGGTGAAGGGCTAAACGTCAGGAATCTGGCTATGGTTCCTGAAGTCCCGTGAAATCTTCAATGAAGCTGCTAAATTCTTTCCAGACAAATCATGCTGCCAAAATCAAATAATATGATGTTCAAGTAATCGATCAAATGTGTGCCTACATTTTACCAACCTGGACGTGTAAACTAAGGAGCCAGCCCCAGAAGAAAACGGTAATATATTTCCATCATGAATCGTAACTTTCTGGCCAGTTCCGAACTTTACTTTACACTCCCTTTAAGAGCTCTTTTCATTCTATAAATGTAATACTCTATGTAAATCCTTTTATTTATGCTATTTTGAATTATATAAATTCTCTCATTCTCTAATCTTTAAATTTAACGTTCCTTTCTTACGATGACGGTTCATTTATTATATTATATATATTTTGTGTGATTTACTAATGTTGTTTATTATTAATTATATGCCAATAATCTTTCAACTCGATGAGCTCCTTTGTCCCATTTGCTTTGTGCAAATAATATAATATTAATTCTGATAGTGATTCTCACCCATCGAGTCGAAAT
Organism: Epiperipatus broadwayi; assembly: GCA_028023455.1. Lineage (NCBI taxonomy): Eukaryota > Metazoa > Onychophora > Udeonychophora > Euonychophora > Peripatidae > Epiperipatus > Epiperipatus broadwayi. Next base: position 17,259 of record JAQFVV010015079.1, on the reverse strand, counting down.
AAATTATTAAATGTTTGTTATTTTTATAAATGGCTAATAACAGATTAGTAGCTTCATTTCTAATCTATGCCCCAGCTATTTTTTCCCATATTCACCAATATGTATTTATTCGTATATAATCTTAAAATATTTTGCAAAAAGGATCGATAAAGGAATCAGATGAATACATTCTAATTCAAATTGTTTTTTTTTACTATCTATTAATATTCAAGAAGGGCATGATGTTTGGGGCATAATTAATATAATTTTATAAATGCGTTGAAATAGTTTTAGTTAAAAGCTTGTTTGACTTTAATTAAATTGATCAAGTCATCACATAGAGCATTCGATAATAAATTGGGTTTTATTTTTCAAACGGTGACTATCAAGTCATCATCATCATCAAATGTTGCTGACGTAGGACAATCTTCCACTCCATAGGCTTGTCGGTGGTGATATCACTGTTATTTTAATTATAGAGGAAGAAAGCACTTCCTCCCCCGCTTATATTATATTCAGAACACCAAAGGTTCGTAGTTACAACTTGACCTGGCTTCCCCGTGTTCCACATCTCCAAAAGGGCAGTAAGACTTGTGAAATACAAGCTGCCATAATACTTAAACTACCGACCAGTGATTATTTTTCATGTTTACTTTGTAGCTCATAATTCATCAGCACCATTACCTCTCTGTTCCAGTAAAGCCCGTTCTGATGCTCGTAATTCGTGATGAAGTGATTTCAATTAAAGTTGAACAAATTCTCAGTTATATCAAAGTAAATAAGTTTTCTAATAAGGATTAAACTTATGCCTTAAATACGTATCTTGCTCTTCCTGAATGGATTTGCAAATGTGAAAATAAATCTCACATTCTTCTGTATAAAATAAGAATCATAATCTCCTTTACAACTGAATATCTTTATCGGCGTTTAGTTTCTTGTTGGGGGCACAAACATAGAATCCCATAATATTGCATAATACTCATTGGCATATAATAAGAACCGCCACTCTTATTATAATTATAAACTATGTTAAAGGCTAGAAGTAATTAATATAATCATTTAAAATTTAAACAAAAACTATTACTATTATTATTAAATATTTTATAAACACACTTGGTTTCCTAACTCTTTTATTCATAATTATTTTAATGTTAATGCTCGCTGTCTGTGTTGGCAACCCGAACATATACGTATGATTCGATTTAAAATTATCTTTAGTCATTTTATTATCCAATATTAATGTCAGTTCAGGGGTCTCTAATCCTCACCAACCGTTGAGCTAGTTTCTTGGCGCATAGCACTGTGCCGTCGATTTAGATTTCTATTAATCTGAGCTGGTGAGTTGGGTTTGAATTCAGTTTGGTTCATATGAGTTTGGATCCGACTCTTAGTTTAGATGGTGGGTTTTTCGACCGGTACAATAGGTAGTTAATTAGATGTATAAATATTTAATGAGAAAACTAGTTAAACTCACAATTCACTATATATGATAGATTTTAAAGTCAGTCATTTAAAAATTCACCTATATATATATATTAGTAGTAGTAGAATTAAGATTATTCTACACACAAACTTTCATACATATTTGCAAATATTTGATTTTTACTTGTAAATACTATGGCTTTTATATTTCTCAGTCGTTATATACAGCAACAAATCAAAGCAAAGATGAACTATTTTCTAACAATTATAAATGTGCTTAACTTTAGAAGTAATCATTGTACCACACAAAAAATATTGTGCATTAAAAATAAAATCAAAAATTACATTTATTTATAAATTTAATGAAACTATATATTAAAGTAATATATGTAAAGTGTATATTTATTATTTAACGTTTTAACGGAAATCCTTCAGTTAAAGTAGGTTACTATGTCGACTTTTAATCTTTTGTTTACAAAATCAATAAGCCATAATAATAAAAAAATCCTGAATAGAGAATTAGTTAGTAATTAAAAGTTAGAAATACAGAGAGATCAACAACCAATATTTTAAAATAATTATAACAGGATATAAGTATTTGACAGAGATTTTAACATCAGTAAATAAAATATCTTTTTGAATGAGTCAATTACTTCAACAAAAACTTTAGTTAACTGTAAATAAAATAAAAAATCATACAAAGTTTAAAGACGCAAATATGAACGTGACTCCCCATTCAGAATTGAATACAGACGGGAGCGTGTGTAAATATCAGATCTAATAAATTTTCATAAAAAATAAAATATCAAAGATAAACAAATACTCCGAATGTTTAAAATCACAGTAATAAAATGAATAATTACATATATTCAAAGTAGATTCTCAATTTATGGTAGTCCTATTCCCAACTTTCTTATGAAAAGTTAATTACCAATAATATATATATATAATAACATTATTCAACTAATTTAGATTGTTTTTTGATATAAATATTTTTATCTTTTATTAAATATGTAGTACAAGAGTTTAGTACAAGAATTATTGAACTCTGATTTTACTATCAAGATAGTAGCTTGAAATTCAAGAAGTCCAATGATTTTAACCAAGCAATACAGCTTGCACAGTATTATAAATCTTATATTATGTCAGTAGCTACATATTTTAGTAATGTTAGTTTTATTCAAATTGTAGGCAAAGATTATTAATATTAGCATTAACATTTGATTTTTACATCTTATTATAATTATTATCGTATTATAGTTATAACCAAGCATAGTGACATGATGTACTGTGACTTCTCCTTAAACGGAGTCAGGGATCTCTCAGCAATTATACCCAGAGAAAACTGTTAGCCACTTTATTTTCCATTCCCCACTTTAAGTTTTCCCATATTCTGCTCCATCCCATTTCCACAACAAAATCTTTGTCAATTCAATGGTTTTTATATCTAAATCCCTCTTATCTTTTCCCAAACCCAGCATAAAACCAATAATCCACTGTCTGTATAATCACTTTTTTCATATTTATTCTTCCATAACTTCATTATATGTACCCTTTCTGTTTTCAAGCATTTACATTTGATTAACAGATGCCTAATATTTTCAATTCCTTCCTTACACAATTTATAGAGTGGTGAGTGGTGGGTCATGTGAAAGTCTGTGCTCATACCCTAATATTACATATATATAGACACAGGTATAAATAAGCCTGTGTTTCAGTTATTACATTATAGAGATGTCTGCCCATCCTTGCATATGTATTTAATGGATTATGTCCTGTACATGTGGGGTTCAGATTGACTTTAGGTCAACATGGGTGTGACAAAAATCTTGGCCTCAGGGTGGCCTTTGAGCATTCCATCATCAGATTTTCAATTGGATGGACCGTTGAAGAGTTGGAGTGTGGAGTAGATTGAAGCCTGTCCATTAAAGTATAAGGATTGTCTATCTTAATATATATCTGAGCACTTATAGTATATATGTGTAGAGATGATAATCTGGACCAACTGATGATTGCTGGTTTAGCATGAAATACATATATTGGTGATTATTTATCTTTTCAACATATATGTGTTTAAGTGTATCAGTATTATTAGATGAAGTGGAGAGTGGTGGGTCATGTGAAAGTCTGTGCTCATACCCTAATATTACAATTTATAGACTAAATCACCCATATTTTTCCATTTACATGTATATTCGCTTATTGCTAAAGATCCCGTTCGAGCCTTAAACAATAAACTACTTTCCAATTGGTATTTTTTAAAGCTTATATATGGTTGTGCTAAAGTAAAAAAGAAAAATATTGTCAAGCATTGGTGGTCGAGGGGTCAGCGACAGCTGCTTTACAAGCAGTTGTCCTGGGTTCGCTTCCCAGCTGATGCTATGGCACATGAGAAAAAAAAATTACTAATATTTTTATAACTATAGTCAGCTGAAAAAAATCAAATAATGGATTGCTAATAGCATGAGAAAATCAGTGTCATGAAAACATATTAGATTTAATAAATAGTGGATATATTTTAAAAAGATCATAAGTTTGATTTCTGTAAAAAAGATAAAGCATCTCTGCATGTTTTATCGATGGTTCTGCTTTATGTAGGTTAAATTATGCACTCTACATTAAATGACTTCTTTCAATATACATTAACAAAATCATTGTGATAATGTATTTTCCATTTACAAACCCACAATTTAAGGACTGATTCAAAATATACTATAAAATAATAAAATAACTGAATGATTTATTGAATGGGGGTTCAATGGGAGTTTAAGCACTGGAAGTGACAGAGTTTGGTGATGACCGATGTACTTTGAACTAGAGTCTATCATTCTATTATTGCATTAAATCATTAGGATAATTCAAAAACTTATATTTTATTAATAGGTAATATAATGTTTGAGCACCCAACTGATATGGAAAATTAAATGGCTTTATTCCGCTGACCAAACTATGTATTTTTTTTACTCATAATTCAGAAAACTATGTTAAACTGCTTAGGATAGAAATGAATAAAATGAATATAAACTAAATACTTATGTAATCAAGCTTTATATTGCAAGATATCAGTAAAAATACATTTTGAGATATTGCTCAAGAGTTCATATGAAATTTGAGAACCAGTTCTATTAGTGCTAGAATCAAACATGGGATCCGTCAGCCCCAAGTTTGTTGCTCTACCAATTGTGCCAAACCATACAGTGTAAATAAAAAACACCACTGATAAATACCAGAGCAATCTAATACCTTTCACCAGAAGAAGGCCAATTGGACAAAAATGAATTCTATGAACCTAGCTATTATTTTTGGCATAGCATCATTTTCTATATAGCTAATCCCAGTACATAGTTTATGCATGTATCTAATGATTTCAATTAAAGGCCAAAAAGGAGTATAATAATTTCCAGTGGATTTTCACAGAAAGGAAAATAATAGTTGATGTATTATAAAGTAGAAGGTAACAATAATTTTCAGATTATTAATACAGACAGAAATCATACAGGATGAAATTAATAGATCAATAAAATGTCGATTTTTTTTTTTTTAAATAACCTAATTTAAAAAAAAAATATGTCTCTTTGTGTTAGAAATAAAGTTTTAATAGATATATTTTACCAATTCTAACAGGTGGATGTAAAACTTGGATGATTTCATTTCTAAGTATCAGTTGCAAAATATTGCAGAGTATTAGCATTGTTGTGCTTTTTTTCATTCTATGACTATTGATAATACAAATTTTCCAGTTATTTATTCATTTGATGATAGAAATTAGAACTAAAGTAAATATTGATTTATTAGTTTTAAAAAAAATGGAAGATGTACATTTTCTTTAGCAATAGTGCTACAAATAAGTTTAACAGTACTGCTAATTGGTAGATTCTTTCATCTCAGGATTTTAATGAAATTGCAAAACTATTTGCAACCTAATTATCATTTAGAAGATAAACATTTGTCTATCACCTGAAGTTTATTTGAATATTTATGATTGTTTTTTAAAAATAACACTTAGCTTTTGTTCTTAAAATATTCATAATTATGATAAAAATAAAATGGTACTTTCAACTTATGACCCATGTGGCTGCAGGAGGTGCTGTTTCCTGTGTCAACCACAGAAATATTCAGAGTAGGGGGCCAAAAGCAGTGATGCAAGTTCCAGCTGATAGGTGGCCCTGTTCACTGTGCATACACACAGGAACCTTATGCCAAGTAGCTGCCAGCACTACTTCTCACTTGGTGGCGCTGATTGCCATACATAAACACATATAGCTTAAATCGTGTGCTACCAGCAACTACCAGCAATCTAGCCCACTATGTGGCATTGTTTCTCCATGCTACGCATGGAAAAACTGCAATGTTTAGAAGTGATATTGATACTCGCTTGCTAGTGTTGTTTTATATCAATGTTCTTAAAAGATCGATAGCTTTTACAAAGTTCAAATTATAACTTTTAGAATATATTTAATTTGTAAGCATAAATTTGTAACTAGGAATATAAATATTATCATTATATCATATTGAATAAAGGTTTAATTATATAAAGTAAAGTGCTATAAATATGACCAAAGTTTCACTAGGAACTTTCAAGTACATGTGGGAATGGTTGAATCTTAAAACACTTAATGTTCCCCTTTTAAAAAATCAAGTACAATTTAAATTTTATTATACATAATAAAAGTATTAATACTAAAATAAAATGTTAAATTATAACTCAAATTGCCATTAAAGATTGAAGCAATAAACATCATAATATGGAAGTGTTAGTGGAGGTACAAAAAGTCTTCATTCTCTCACACAATGCATAGAGAGATATAGTTTGGAAGCAAGGGGAGCCAAAAAACAAAATATGTGGATTGGGGAACAATCTAAAAGCATTAAATTCATTGGAAAAATTAAAAACTGAAATTGATATTGTAAAACAGATAATAATAGATAAACAGTTGATGTCTTATCTTTGAAATGATGTAAAAAAACTAGAAAAAGTCTCTATGTGAGATAGATGGATAAAAGAAACTTGCTGAAGTGATGTGGAAAAGTTATAGACTGAAGAAATTCTTTTAATTTTGAAAAAACCATTTTGCAATAGTTTAATAATTTGTATATCTTACAACTATAAATGACATACATTTTGATCTATGTATAAGCAGAAGGTCTCTAATTAACAAAAAATATTGTCAAAAATTTAATTTCCATGATTGCAGAGTTGATTATTGATATAATTGCTTGGACAAAGGTGAACAGTGTTAATGAAATATGATAAATAGAAACAGTTTACTGTTAACTTTATTTCAATATATTAATCAAGTCATCAGTTTTAAAATTGTATAAGTCAAAATTTGTATTTATCTATAATTGGACAATATTTTCTTGGTTTTTGTTTTATAATTGAAACAGCTTCACTTAAATTTCTGGTTGTATAAACAAAATGCTGTTTAATTAAAAAAAACTATCATAATAACAATAAAAATAATAAATGTAATTGTAATTAACTATTATATACAGTCTTTTAATCCGCAGAAGTACTTGCAGTTAATTCCTTAACCTGCCTCAACTGCCATTAAATTCAAAAAACAAAATGCAAACGTCATCAATTTAAATCCCAAGAATCCTGAAATTTAATGTTAGCAGCTTGTCTATTAATCACATTCATTTTATTTTTATTTATTAAAATTGACTCCTTAATTTTTCTTTTATTATGGTTTCTCTCTTCATGAAGAATCTTAACACTTTCAATATCAAACTTAAATTTATATTTACATGTTCTTCCATGAACCAAGAAAACTGAAGCAGTCATTAAATCATTATTATTTTTAGTTTCCACATGCTTGTAGAACAATTCATGCTCCTTTAATCTTTTTTCAATACTGCACCTCAATTCACCTATATATAATAACATACATCCACAAAAAATTTGATATACAACATTACTTTCTGCTTGACAAATGTGGAAACTTTATAATTATTCATTAATTTATTAACATTTTTTATAACACAAAATGAAACATTAAACACATTCTTATATATAACCTTAAAAAATTTACTTCAGCATTTGAAATATATGGAATCGATATCCATTTTTTACTATCAATCTTCAACTCCTTTAAACCATTATAACTCTTTTTAAATTGATATCAAATATTGTTAATGGGTATCATCTTATAATCAACCTTCAAGCAATTCCTTGGAAAATATGTCAATATTTTTAAATTTATCACACTGGTAATGACAAATTTTTTTATTATGAAATAAAAAAGATCTAAATCCTGTCATCTTATGTATAATTGATACATTTGATTTACAATTTATATATCTATCTTTTTGCAATGGTTTGAATATTAATTTATAACGTATTATTATTGCTTGCAATAATTAAATCCAAATATTTAATACTTTTGTCCTGTTTTTTTTCCAATTGTCCATTTCAAGCCATTCAAATTATTTAACTCTTTGACAAGCAAATTTATAATATTGGTATTTCTGTGAATTGAAAGACTGTATAAAATAGTTATTTACCATTATAATTATTATTTTTGTTATTATATATATATATAATTATAGGAGAAGTTCCCTTCAGCTATACAATCTATCTCATACAACTGATACACATGATTACACACACATATATATAAATACTGCCTAACGCTATACTAGAAAATAAAAATAAAATAGAAATTCATATAACACTACAATACTATTCAAAATATGAAAATTTTACTAAAATTCTTACACAATCATGTTTCATCTATTGACAAATAAACCTCCAGTGAAACTCAACTAAACATACAATTTATATCATCATCATCAACCATTATCAATCCACTGCAGGATGATGGTCTCTCCAAGTTCAATCCATCTCCTCCAATCTTTAGCTTCTCTTCTCCACATCACCCCTGCACACTTTCTTATTTCATCCATCCATCTCATATGTGGTCTCTTTCTGGGTCTTTGAAAATCTCTTGGAATCCAGTTTAAAATTTCAATTGTCCATCTATTATCATCTCTTCTAGCATTATGTCCAGCCCAACTCCACTTCAGTCTTTTAATTTTTTCAATGAGGTCAGTAACATCTGTTTGTTCTCTTACCCATAAATTGCATTTTCGATCTCTTCTTGTTACTCCCAACATGCATCTCTCCATACTTCTTTCAGTGGTCTGAAGTCTCTGTATTGCTCTTCTATTAAGTGTCCAGTCTCAAATCCATAAGTAAGAACAGGTAAAACACATTTATTAAAAACTTTCCTTTTCAAACATATAGGCATATTTCCTTTTAGTATCAAGTTATTTCTACCAAAAGCACTCCAATTTACATATATATAACAAAATAGTCTTCCCATCATTCACTTTAACAACAAACTCTCTTTCACATCAAAAGATATCTTCGTGTGTTTGGTCGCCTCAGATTAAAAAAAATATCTTCAAAGTTTATTTTACATTCTTTTCAATTCATTTTTTTCATAAAATGTAATTTCTGTATTATCAAGTAATATTTTATGACTCATGAGATGTTAAAATAAATTGGTTGCTGAAGTGAATAATGGGAAGACTATTTTGTTTTGTATATATATGGTATATATTTAGTTGAATTTCACTTGAGAATGTCTATTTGTTAATAGATGAAACCATAGATGTGTAAGAATTTTACAAAATTTTATTGTTTTGGCTATTATTGTAATGTTATATGAATTTCTATTATATATATATATATATATCATTATTTTATAACATTAGATGAGTTACATCATTTGAAAAAACAATAAATTTATATGAAAGTTTAAAAGTGAAACGATCATAAATAACCCATTGCAGAAAATCTCTAAATACATAACTTTTAAATGATTTTATTATTTTTTAAGTTGTACTTTGTTAAAAAAAAAAACAATTAGTTTCCAAATATCTGCTTTGTGGCAGTTATATTCACATTTAGCCATTGATTTATTTAAACACACCTGAAAACAAGCTGACTGATGTCGTAAGAAAAAAAATTATACCTCCTGCTTTAAATTACAGGCATTGAAGTGTCGTATAATTTAATAATAGTCTTTTTTTTAATGTAGTTTCAGAATCATAATTGTAGATATTTGGGGGGAAATGTAATTAATGGTGTGTGAAAAGATATTAAACATTTTCATGTAAAATTAAATTTATATCCCACGGTAAAAAAATATTTTAAGACTAGGTTAAAAATATATTTTTAACTTATTACGATATATATATATTTCAATTACAAATAATGATAGTGTAATAAGATAATTGAAATATATACATTTGTTGATTATCAATGAGTTTAATGTTCTGCAAGTTATTAAAATACAATAGTCCTAATGAAGTTCATTTAACGAGTTTATTTTTTGCGAATTATCTAGAATGCTTCAAGCTCAACTTTAACTTTGACCAGGAAAAAAAAGAACAGCGGGATAATTGTGAGGTTGAGAATATTTTATCTTTTTACCCCCCGATTATATTTTTATCATTTTTTATGATTGCCTAGAAAGAAGTAAATAAATTCAATCAAATCATAAAAAAGTTTCATATATTTAATAATATAATTGATTTTATTCCTTAAATCTGTTTTAACGTGATTCAGTAGAAAATTTAAAAGAGCAACGAATTTATATGTAACGTAAAAAAGTGATCCCCATATAATCCACTGCAGGCTAAAGACTTTTCCTTAATAGAAAAATGATCAAAGGATATAATCCAGAGCTTATGATGTAACAATGGTACCACAAATATCAAATATTTACAATGCCTATAATTTGATTTTGAATTCAGAGCGAGTAAATCTATTTTTTTTAAAAAATAGATTGAAAATTCTTTTTTTATTTATTTTAGAAAGATGAATAAATTTTGCCCTTTCTAATGGAGAAGCTCCCTCCTCACCTCACCTGCAAGGTTCATTCAAACAATTATTTTTTCCATATGTCATAGTATCGGCCGGGACGCGAACTCACAACCGTCTGCAACCAACTACTTGCTTGCAAGGCGGCTGCGATGACCTCTCGGCTATTTGTACTGTTATTCCTGATCATTGTCAATAATTTTTGCAGAGGATTTTGTATCTCTTGTATTATCATATGGTTAATAATAACTACACATCCACTTGTTAATCAAATCGTGATGATTAGGAAGTTTAAAAATAAAATTGGGTTATTAAAAATAATTATAAGTTTATTGGAAAATTATGTGCCATTTAAAAAAAAAAAAAATTTCAGTATTTAATTAGATAGAAATATATCAAGTTTGATCAAGATGGGTAAGATATGATTAATAACCACTAGGTCATGAAGCAACTTTCTTTTTCAATTAGTGTTTGAATTTATTCATATTATAATACAAGATCAGTGTTATCTTATTTTTGAGAATATCTGGTTCAAAAATAAAATATTTCTTCCTCTTTTATCACTCTTCTTCCTATTAAAAGCCGTTTAAAAAAATAAATACATTTTTTTTTGTTGTTTTTGGTCTATTTGCTGTTCACACTATTACTTTGAATATCTCAATATATATATATTAAAGCCTGTTTTTATATAACTTAATTTGATATTGGTGTAACACCTTTTTAATAATAATAATAATAATAATAATAATAATAATAATAATAATAATAATAATAATAATAATAATAATAATAATAATAATAATAATAATAATAATAATAATAATAATAATAATAATAATAATAATAATAATAATAATAATAATAATAATAATAATAATAATAATAATAATAATAATAATAATAATAATAATAATAATAATAATAATAATAATAATAATAATAATAATAATAATAATAATAATAATAATAATAATAATAATAATAATAATAATAATAATAATAATAATAATAATAATAATAATAATAATAATAATAATAATAATAATAATAATAAGTATAGTCACAACACAATAGTTTAGTTCTCAAATTATTATTATAATTATTATCTGAAGCTTCCAGTGATCATATGATTGACCTATCACCAAATCAACTATAATCTGCAAAAAATTTTCAATCTGAAAAAAAAGAATATTCATTATGGTGATTGATAGAGACAATTACTCTCATTGCTAGAGCCTGTTTTTTAAATTTATCATCAATTACAATGGTTAGATAATAATAATCCAGCTAACATTTCTCTTAAGGCCGAAATTAAAAAGGGTCAATTCGGAACAATAAAACTAGTCATTTTCATTAACTTTGTAGTTTGGACTGCCAGATGTAATATGATATTTGATCATGACTGTGATGACACAATTGTTAATCAATTTTCCAAGTCTCTATAAGATAAAAATGAGGATAAACGAACTTGTCAGTCTTGGCTGGATGACCAGACCTGGAACCAGATGAGGCTATAGACTTGATTCATGCAATTCCTAGACCTAAGACACAAACTTTTCCCAATCTACTGAATAAATAATATATCCCATTTTTGCATATTATATTTATATGTATTCATTGAGACTTTGTTATTTACCTAATTTTATGCTGTCATTGATTGTTCTTGTATCTACTCTAAGATGTAAAATAAAGTTTTAATTTTGAAAGTCTTTAAATAAAAATTCTTTTGTAAGTAATTTTATAATGTACATATACATATTTTAGACTGCTGTGTTTTTTTTCCACATGTAAATTATACAATACTATTCTCTGAAATCGTTTCATAAAATTATTGTATTAACTGAAAATATATGATTAATTTATTGTCTAGTATATCATTTATTATTTCATTTTCAACCCTTATCAGTCAACTTCAGGATGGTCTCTCCACATATAATCCACTTTTACTGATTTAAAATAGCCTCTTTTTTCTATCACACTCAAAAACTTCCTTATTTCATCTCTATGACTCAAATGTAGTCTTATTCTAAATAATTTACTGTATTTTAGCATCTAGTTTAAGACTTCAACTGCTGTCTATCTGTTATCACCTCTTCTGGAAATATATTCAATCTAGCTATATTTGAGTCATTTTATTTGTACAGTGATCTATGATACATGTGTGCTCTATCACCTATGAATTCTCTTTTCAGTCCCATCTTGTTACTTTTAATGTATGATTTCAAATCTCCGTGTTACACTTTTGTTAGGTAGTCAGCTAACAGATCCATAAGTAAGAACTGGTAAAACATATTTTCCCTTTTTAAATAGATAGGCATATTTCATTTAATTATTAAGTGATTTCTACCAAAAGCATCTATCCAAGTTTAATTATATGATTAACTTGTATCAACAATATGTTTAAGGTATTTGTATTTGTTAAGTGTTTTTGATTTAACAAGTTGTGAAACAATACATTAACACATTATTTTAGTCTTTGAATAGTGCATTAGTTTTTTTTTTGGCATTTATCTTTATACATATTTACTGGCTTTTATCTGGTAATTTTCACAAATTTTTCTGAAGCACTGAAACATTATTTGCAAAAATATTCACATTATCTGTAAAATGTAGATGATTTAAATAAATCCATTTACATTATTTTCTAAGTTTTCTATTTTAAACCAAGAAATAATTTATTTAAAATTATTACAAATAGTTAAGAGGAAATGAAGTCAACCTGTAGCATACATTTTTCAATGTTAATTTTCTTAGTAATATTATAACTATTAATTTTTATTAAGTGCATAGTCAACACATAAATACATATAAGACCTTTAACTTTAATACTATACACATCACTTTTTTGCATTTTGATAAACATTCTTCAGCATTATGATAATATTCTGCATCTATATATTGATTATTCAATGGTTAAATCAGTGTAGGCATGCTTATAAAATCAAATGCGTGCCCATAATCTATTAATCCAAAACATAATGGGAACTCAGATCCTTTAATTCTTTTTCTAATTTCTCTAACTATTTGGAAGTGTATCACTATGTGTATAACCACTTTTAAATCTAGTTTTTTGTTTCAATGTTTACTATAGATGTGTTGTAATTATCTTGGTAAAAAATTGTATAGAATGATAAAAGACCGATAGGTTCATAATTTTTAATATCTTTTTTTATTATCTACTGCACTTTTAACATCATTTGGTACATCATTATCATTTAGATATTTGGTAAATAACACTACCAACAATTTTTCTATTTCTCTATCTATTTCTTTTAAAATATTTATTATAATTTCATCATTTCCTGAATTTTTCCCTTTTTTATGGCTTTAAATTTCTGGGTAATTCAAAAGATGTATTAGTTGTTATGGATACTTTTTTCCATGTCATAGCATCAGCTGGGAGCCAAACCCACAACAACCATCTGCAACTAACTGCTTGCTTGCAAGGTAGCTGTGCTGACCTCTCAGCTAACAATGCTTGACTCCTTTTTAATAAATGTTTTAAATAACTTCCAACATCACCACACATTTTTTTCATAATTATATGAGTAATGATACAATCAAAGACAATGATTCCCAAGATGTATTTTGTGCTGGACTAGAATTAATCTGTTGGCTCAGATCATTATCTCTCTTACATTTATTTATCAATGATAAGTTGTTATATTTTTATTTAAAAGGGTTACATTTACTCCACCCATAACTTTGACACCATCCACTCTAGATAATTACAATAATGATTATCACCAATCATTCATTAAACTAAAAATTGTCTTTTATTTAGATATAATAATCTTTAAACCTCAGTTAAAGATTAATTTATGTGATTTTTTTAAAAAAAAACAAAACAAATTGTTTGTATTTGAAAAGTTTAAATAAAGTTTAAAATTTTCTATACATTCAGCATTTAATGATAGTTGATGGAAATAGTCCAATATATTCTCACATCTAATAAACCATCATCACTAACCTTCAGAAAAAGACATAACTCTATATGTAATTGAGTCTTCCACACGTAATATAAAGACAGCTCTCATTTATTCTTTTAATTATGGTTTTATCTTTTTTTAGTACTACAGAAATAATTTGTTATCGATACCAAGATATTGTTTTACATTTTTGATACTTTTATTCTTTTCTATAGCTTTCCTTATTAATTCATTGTTATACTTTTATATATTGCTATTAACTTTTTTTAACCCAATTCCAGAAATTCAATTTCTCTTAATAGATTATATTTATATATTTTCATATTCGTTCTTTTTTCATAAATGTATTAATAAATTGTTTCTTTTTTGTATCAGCTATATTTGCTGAAGCTCTTAATAATGTATCATGTATACTTTTATTGATTTCATTCAAAAATGAAGTATCAGCAACATCTGTTAATATTTTAAATTGATTTATAAGTTCTAATTTAAATTCATTGGAAGGATTGCAAAGATTATGGTTATCAGTAATGAATCCTGTTTTTTTTAAATAATTATTGTCTCTTTAGTTTTGTGTTAATATGTATCTTACATCTCAGTAATTGATAATTACTTCTTATGTTAAATCTGTTTAAAACATTTCAATCTTGAAAATGCACATTTTCTGTTAATCAAAAATTCTGCGGCACTTTTATTTAATTTGCATTTTTTAAATTAATGATACATAACATTTTTGTTTTTAAAAAATTCTACAATTCTTTAATTTCATATCATTTGTTTGATTATTGCATCTTGTTTCATTCTGTTTACTCTGGTACTGTACCACAGTCATAGTATATTAGAAATACTTATTTATTCATTCACTTTTTCTTCCAGTTAATACTCAATTCACTGTTTTATAAATATATATTTTAACTTGATTTCTATAGATGGTAGATTAAATAAGACAATATGTAATGATCTAAATTTATTTATTGTCCTTGTGATGTAACGAAAACATTTTTGGAGTGTAAAAGTTTATGATGATGACATTTTGTTTGTATTTATATGTTAGTCTATTTCCACAATCTAATATTAAATATTGAATGCTTTTTTTAGAAAAATTTAACCTTATTTAAATTTTTAAATTATATTTAACTGTTAGTAATAGCACACAGGTTAGAATATAGGCAATGTTTTGAGTGATATTATTTTCTTCTGTCTTTAAGTGTTACTGACCTGACAAGTCACAATACTAACATAAGAAACAAATTTAGATCTTTAAAGTTTTGAATATTAAATTTTAAGATAACATTCTAACCAGCTGGATGAGTCTGTTGGTTAGAGTGTTTCTTAAAATACAATTATTCAAGAATGTATAAGACCAAAGTCAATTCCCATGCTAGTACTATCACTGGTCAGACCAACAACACCTGAGGAAGAGAGAATAATAAAACCACTTGAAATGATGTGTATATAATATAGAAATAAAACAAACTAACTCCTTCTTTTTAAAACTTGATTTTTTATGACTATAATCATGAAAAAAAAATCCAACGTTTCGACTATTTTTTATAGTCTTTTTCAAGGCACACTAAAATAAAATATATATACAATAAATATCACATATTCCAACAAAAAAAAAAATTAAATTAATTAAAAATTACAAAATATATCCATAACCAAAATTTTCTTTTTTTTACCTTATCTCACTCCCCTTTCCTATTACAATCGCAACTTAAACACAACTAATTCCTTTTTAAAAATCTATATATATATATATATATCAAATAAAAACTTTTAATTAAAAACCTATTATTTTCTTTTATCTTTTTCTATTAACATCCTATTTAATTCTGGTTTTATTTCATTTATGTATACATCCTCTTTTATTATCCTTTCATTATATGACTTAATACATTCCAAAGGCTTTATTTCAAAATCCCCATGCTTAAATTTATTCTTATGAATGTAAATAGCAGAATTTTTATCACCTAAATGCTGTTTTAATCTGGTTTTTAATTTATTTTTACTAGTCCCAATATATGTCATTTCTACATTCTTTCTAAAACAATTCAAACATTTTATCAAATAAACTGAATTCATAATGTTTAACCTATTATAATCCCCATTATTATTAATTAAAAAATTTAAATTTGTTTTCTTTTTATAAACTGTACAAATTGAAACATTATATTTCCTATTAATCATTTTAATTAATTTCTTAACTTTAATAAATAAATCTTTAGATATATTAAAACCAACATAAATAATCTTTTCTCTATTCTTATTCCTATCTAATCCCATTCTATTCCTTATTTTATTTATATTTTTATTAGAAAACAAATGTTCAACAACACCCCTAGGATAATCATTCATAAAACATTCATTTCTAATAATATCAACCTCATTCTCAAACAAATTACTATTTGAACATAACTTAATTATTAGGGCAATTAAGTTATGTTCAAATAGTAATTTGTTTGAGAATGAGGTTGATATTATAGGAATGAATGTTTTATGAATGATTATCCTAGGGGTGTTGTTGAACATTTGTTTTCTAATAAAAATATAAATAAAATAAGGAATAGAATGGGATTAGATAGGAATAGGAATAGAGAAAAGATTATTTATGTTGGTTTTAATATATCTAAAGATTTATTTATTAAAGTTAGGAAATTAATTAAAATGATTAATAGGAAATATAATGTTTCAATTTGTACAGTTTATAAAAAGAAAGCAAATTTAAATTTTTTAATTAATAATAATGGGGATTATAATAGGTTAAACATTATGAATTCAGTTTATTTGATAAAATGTTTGAATTGTTTTAGAAAGAATGTAGAAATGACATATATTGGGACTAGTAAAAATAAATTAAAAACCAGATTAAAACAGCATTTAGGTGATAAAAATTCTGCTATTTACATTCATAAGAATAAATTTAAGCATGGGGATTTTGAAATAAAACCATTGGAATGTATTAAGTCATATAATAAAAGGATAATAAAAGAGGGTGTATACATAAATGAAATAAAACCAGAATTAAATAGGATGTTAATAGAAAAGATAAAAGAAAATAATAGGTTTTTAATTAAAAGTTTTTATTTGATATAT
>JAQFVV010015078.1:0-20876 GCA_028023455.1 Epiperipatus broadwayi | reverse complement strand
CCTGGCTTCTTAAACTGTGGGTCGCGACCCCCAGGGGGGTCGCGAGACTACTGAAAGGGGGTCGCAAAGATCTGATACTTTTCAATCATTATAAATAAAATTTTAAAATTAGTATACACACTACGTACAAATATAAATACAAATAAAAATCATACAAAATACTATTGTAGTTTTATTATAACTATTTTTTGAAAAAAGTGGCAATGCAAAACTGTTATGTAGGGCCTATAAATGAAAATATGGAAGTAGCATTTAAAATAATAAATACAACGCGCTCCTCGATTTTCAACTGAACGTTCGACATTGATGTCTGGCCGCCGGCGTCAGTGTTTGCAAGATAACTTAGTGATTATAAGTACCCAGACGCCGCGTCGCCTTACAGCTTACACATACAATACGGAAGCATAATCAAGCTAGGCTAGGCGAATCGGCATATTATTTTTATAAAATAATAATAAAAAAAATTAAATGAAAGCTTCTTTTTCGGCGTCTTTGTGATACGGTGCCTTTGTGCGCTGCACACTTTGAACACGCCATGCGTCGGGGTTGATCTGATCGTAGTTTGTTGTCATTGCACTGGTAAAGATTCGAGTGTAGTTATTTTTCTGTTTGTACTTCAGTTTGGACTCAGCTTTGTCTTCGTAGTGACATGTGTGTATTTACTGTGTAATTTTCAGTTGGTGTTTTTAATTATTACGTTAAAGTTCAACTACATTTTGTTTAATTATTTATTATTATTTAACCATCATGGATAAATGGCTAATTAAAATTCCAACTAATAAGTCTGCCACGCCGTCACAACCAAGTTGCAGTGCTTCAAATCCGACTTCTAGCAAAACAAAAAAAAGAAAATATGACGAATCATATTTGCAGTATGGCTTCACATGCTCTTCTCACAACAATGAAGAACAACCAGTGTGCTTAATTTGCAAAGAAGTTTTGGCTGCAGAAAGCATGAAACCGTCAAAACTGCAACGACATTTGAATACTAAACATGCAACGTTATCAAAAAAGCCAATAGAATATTTTGAGCGTCTTTTGCAAACATCAAATAAAGAAAAGAACACTTTGGAGAAGTATGTTACTTTGAATGATAAATATCTATTGGCATCGTATGAAGTTTCGTATTTGATAGCAAAAACGAAAAAGCCTTTTACTATTGGAGAGCAACTTTTACTACCTGCAGCTATAAGAATGTCTGAAATTGTTCATGGAAAACAGTATGCTGCTGAAATTAGTAAAATTCCATTATCAAATGACACTGTGTCCAAAAGAATTTCAGACATTAGCAATGATCAATTTCAACAGCTTCTTATGAGGCTTAAAGACAGCTCAAAGTTTGCAATACAACTGGACGAGTCAACAGACATTTCAAAAATGGCACAGTTGTTACTTTTTGTAAGATATATTTATGAGGGAAGCATTCATGAAGATATACTGTTTTGTCGTCCTCTGGAAGGTCATACTCGTGGAAAAGATATATATAAAAAAGTAAATGAGTTTTTTGAAAAAGAAGGATTAAATTGGAAAAATTGTGTTGGTGTGTGCACGGACGGTGCTGCAGCAATGACCGGACAAGATCTTGGTTTTACAGCATTTGTTAAAGCTGGAAATGATCATATTACATTTACACATTGTATGATTCACCGAGAGGCACTTGTTGTTAAAAAAATTGCACCAGAATTAAACACTGTGTTTTTTGATGCAGTCAAAATCATCAACTTTATTAAAAGTCGAGCACTTAATAGTCGATTGTTTAAAAATTTGTGCATTGATATGGATTCGGATTATACAAGTTTATTGCTACATGCTGAAGTTAGGTGGCTATCAAGAGGTCGAAGTTTGAAACGATTATTAACTTTAAAAGATGAAGTTCTTATATTTCTAACAGAGCAAAATTCTAATTTGGCCGATTATTTTCACGATAATTTATGGCTTCTCAAGCTATGCTATTTGGCAGATATTTTTGATAAAATCAATGATATGAATTTATCAATGGAGGGAGTCTGCGTTAATATGTTTATGTTAAAAAATAAACTTGAGGCCTTTGTTAAAAAAATTCTTATATGGAAGAACAGAGTGGAAAGTGGATCGCTCGAAATGTTTCCATTTACTGACGAGTATATAATTAGTAACAATATTTCAAAAAAGATACTCCTATAACAAAAATTATAGTTAATCATTTGAAGGATATGGAAGTTTACATGCATAGGTATTTTCCCAATGATATCGATACACAACAATGGATTTGCAATCCATTTTCAATTGAAATGGAAGAAATTAATTTTTTAAACTTAAAAGCACAAGAAGAATTTGCCGAATTAACAAGTGATACTACCTTGCGACTCAGATTTTCTCAAGTGCCTGTGCATGAATTTTGGATAGAAATCAAATCAGAATATCCCCTACTATCGGAAATGGCAATGAACAAATTACTGCCATTTTGTACAACATATTTATGTGAATCAGCCTTTTCCACATTAACTTACATAAAATCAAAATACCGTTCAACTTTAATAAACGTTGAAAATTTATTACGATCTGCACTAACTCAAATTGAGCCTGGATTTAATTATTTGTGTAAAAATAAACAATCACATCCGTCACATTAATATTGTTTGATGTTAATAATATGTTTTCTTATAAAAAAATTGTTACAAAAGTTTATTTTTTCTATTGAATAAATTTATATATAGTTTTATGTCATTCTATTTATTGTGTTTTATTACGACCGATATCCCGTCAACGTTTCCAATTATATATATGTGAAATGAATGGGTACGTATTCTTTAATCCTTATTTTATTTACATTGTAAAATAGTGCGATATTACATCTACATCTACGGTTAATATATATTTCATTATATGGAGGAGGGGGTCGTTTAAAATTTCCTAAGCTTGAAGGGGGTCGCTATATAAAAACGTTTAAGAAGCCTGGATCTATATGATCAATTGAATATAAAAATTTAGAAGATGAAACACAAGCAAAAAGATTATCTACATGTTGTTTTTTTTAAAATGTAAATGAGACTTTTTTTTTCTATTTTGCTTAAAAATAACGATACCAAAATTTATAAGTTCCTGTAATTTTAGGTTTCGTTTTATTTTTTGAGATATTATTAATTAAATAAAATATTCATTATAAACTATTATTACAAGTGTCGAAAAATTATGATGTTTTTGTAAAATCGAGTAATTTTTTAAGCAAGTTTCTTTTCAATATTATTATACATATGCTTTTGTATTGATATAAGTATTTACACAATATTGTTTGTATGTTTTTATTGATTTGTTTTCAGATTCATAAATGATATGACAAATTGCATTTTACATTATCAAAACAGCAAAAAGTGACTTCTTACTTCAGTATAAAATCATTTGAATTTAATTGTTGCAATTAGATTGGTAGGGGGGAAAAACTAATTAAGTTCAATGATTTGAGTACAACATGTATTTTCATTTCAATTTCATTAAATATATATAAAGGCATGAAATAAATTCAAAAAAAGATATTTTCAATATTTATTTTTTAATTTTTTTATATATCAAAGCGTTGACCAGGAAGCTACCAATGCTTGACATGTTTTCAATACTTTTATTTTTTATCAGTGCATTTTTCTTCTCAATACCACCATATGGCAACTATCCACCGATGCATACATTTAAATCATTTTTTCTTATTATGCATGCATTTTCTTAACATTCTTCACTATTCAGATGAGCTAAAGGCAAATTTCCATGCCCATATTTATAACTCAATATTAAGGAAAAAAAACTATATTTAAATTCCCATTTCAACAAAATAAATAGAAAATCTGAGAAATCTTGTTTTAAAGTTAAAATAATGAAAAACCTTGAATTGAATACCTCTGAAAGTGAAACATTTTTACCACCAGTGATGGAAGTTGAATCACATAAAGTATTTTTTTCTTTTTCCAATCAAGTGATAAATATAGATTAACTGGTGGCCTATATTATCTAGCTAATAAAATCCAAATACCCATTTACCAAGCAATAATAGATAGTTAAGTATGTTGGCCTTAATCTGGATACATCATATTTATGTTTTTATGGCAGATAATAATAAAAACACTTATTTTTTAAAAAGATTTTTTAATTTTAAAAATTTTATTGATCAAACATTTCCTAATTTCAATTTGACGTATAGTATGTGAAACTTTGTGCTTAAAACATTTTGGATAGCATATTGTAACTAAGAAACAGCACTTGATCATCATTAATGATGCCATGTATGGTTTGTTGCAATGATAGAATGGCAGACTTTTGAAATCAAGTTTCATGGAATGCAGCCCTGTTCTGTTATTTCTGGAGCTTGAATTTTTTCTACACTCTCAAACAATAAATCATTCGATTTTACATATATATCATTAGTAACATTTTCCCATTGCTTGTCATTCTTTTACCAAAATTAATTTTGGATATTGTTTTTATATACAAAATTTGTTTTTAATATCAATCTTTTATTCATGTTTTAACTAGATTCCAGAAGCCAATTATCTAGGTAACGTAACTTATTCAGCGGTTGTAGTGTATATGAAACAATCATTTGAATGATCTCTCCACTATCTGTGTAATGGCAAGTGCAATCTAATTATCAATAAACACTCACATCGTAAATAAATCTGATATATGTATATGTGTCCGTATATATATTGCGTAAATGTAAAGAAAAAATAAAGTTAACTATTAAATAATTAATTCCATTTCAAATAATAATTCCTATAACTATTTACATAATAAGTAGTAATTTGCAATTAAAATTAATACTATTGTAAGTATTATTAAATTTCACAAATAGTACAGGTGCGTGTTAACTTCAAATTACATTAACGTCTTTCAAATGTCTTCTTGTGACGTTAGAAAGTACAACAATTATTGTTATTTTGAAACAATAATTTAAAATTGAAGCTGTTTAAACAAAATAAGAAATTAAATAGAAAGAAATAAAAACAAGTTTAATTACTAATTATCAAGAAATGAGAAAAATTTAGAAAGCTCCAATTTAACAAGTGATTTTTAACATTATTTGATAACGACCTAATGCACGTGTTTATAGTTAAAATATGTAGGAGGCAAAGCTAAATCTCTATAATTGCATTTAGACGCTCTTCTAAAAAAAACTAAACAATTTTGTTAAGTGCCCTTCCCCACCCTTCTTGACTTTTGTCTACAGGGTGGGTCTTTTTCTGATGCCGTCCTTTTGCTCTCATACACGGAGACTCCCATATGTATAATGTAGGCATTTTCTTCATCAGATAATTCAGTTTTTGAAAGAAAGATCAGCATTATCAACAAACTCATTTCAAATACATTTTATTGGATTTCTCACATTCATTGCATAAATTAATTTATTTAGAAGATAAATACTTTATTTAATCATTGGAATAAAACATTGTTGCTGTGTTTAGTGCAAACATATGGAATCATATTCTTGTTCAAATGTCTTCATCTATATTATATTACGGATTGTTTGGAAAACTCAGTTTTAGCAGAAGGCAAGTTCTTCACAATTTATAAACACATAACTTTTGGTTATTTTATTTGCCCAAATTTTGTATTTTTCTTAAATTTGCATTCTTATGTTACTTATAAATTACTATTGTATAAAAAATGCAGGGTGTTGTGCATGTTGCCTTGTAGTATGGGCATTCTGTATGCATGTGCTCATTGCATCTATAACAAAGCTGTGGGCTATTTGATGCTGAGTTCTCTGAGCTGACTGGGTATTTGGATGACCCAGTGTTATGCTCAAATTTTTTGCACTTTATACTTAGTAAGTCTTTTTAATGGGGTAGCTTGACTAGCTATTGTCTCTGCTAGGCCTGCCTGTGCTACTACTGTCTCAAAATCTAGGTCCAGAATCATCAACATTTTCAGCGTTAAATTATGATCGTTTATGCCACACTAAAATGATCACGAAGTGCTTCATTCATGAAGTCTTTGAAATCACATTTCAAGGCTAATGTATGGATTTGTGTTGCAAATTCTCTGTTTCACCCTGTTCTTGTATGCTGAGATTAAAATGGTATTTCTGCATCATTGTCAAGGGTTGAGGGGAAAAATACTCTGTGAGAATTGTCAACACACTGTCAAAATCCAGCTCTGCTGGGGTTACAACTGTAGATTGAGACTTGAGTATATCATGCATTTGTGGACCTATTATGGTCATTAGTGTGGCTAACTTTACCTCAGGTTTTTTTAATCTAGTTAGCCTGTAGGTAAAAAATCAAATGCTCTTTATAATTTGGCCAGCTCTCAGGTTAAGCTGGATCAAAAAGATTTTATAGAACTGATTGCTTTAGCCATCTTTATTTATTTATGCAAGTCACCGATCATAATTATTTTTTACTACTGATGTAGTTGTTTAAAATCGATTTTTGTATTTATTTTCTGAGTAACCACTCATAATTAATTTTGTACTACTGTTTGTAGTTGTTTAAAATCAAATTTATTTTTATTTTTCTGAATAACCACTTGTAATTATTTTTGTTTTAAAGTTACGTTATTGTAAGTGACTCAGCAAAGCTTTTAAACTACTAGAGGGAGCTTTTGTTGCTGTCTTGTGAGTAAAGCTATCGTGATTGGTTGTAGCTTCAAATTGACATTTTTCAAAAAGAAAAATAATAAAACAAATACGCACTTGTGTATTTATTTTAAATGTTTAACTGTTGAAACTGGCATATTTTATTATAATTTTTCCAGCCATGAGGGAAAAAATTTTCAAATGTCTGACTGTGCCAGATCTGTTGTGTTTGGTTAGGCTTACAGGTTCATTCCAAACCAACAGTTACAAAAGAACAACTACTCAGCAATTAATATGTACAATATATTAATACTATGTATTGTTATACATGCTAATGCTGAGATAATCATGCAGAGTCTGGAACTCACTTCCAGCTAATGATTAGCCTGCCTCATGAGCTCTGGTAAGACTCTTCCAGCTATGTATTTAGCTTGTCTCAAGTCGAGTGCAGACATAGCAGTTTCCAGTCCATAGGTGGACTTGCCTCACTGCATGGATGTTGTGTTAATGAGAAAAAATCCTACCCTTGCTGATGGCAAATGGTTTAATGGAGAGCACGTTCAATTGTTCAGATTGACAGAAGTAATTGCTCTCTGCCTTGCCTCCAAAAGGCTGACTATTTAAAGGCAGATCTCCTACCTTACTGGAAACATGCAAATTTGGTGCGCAAACCCCAATGAAGGTTTTAATCCTTTTGGATAGAAACTGGGTGCTAGCCAATGAGGTAAGGAATCTGAAATAGCCCACTCCTAAAGGCAAGATCAGATATGACAGGGAAACTGCATAAAATTATGAAAAACATATATCCACCACATTTTCTTTATGAAGGATTAGCGTGAAGATAAACTTTTTGTCTAAATAATATTTTGTGGTAAGAATAAGTGCAGTGGGAGAGGAACTCAAAGCCTCACTGGATTGAAGCTCAACCTATCATTACTTATGCGCAAACCTTAGTTGAGTTCTTGAGTGATTAACTTATTTGACTGTTTTTTTACTTCTTGGGGCATATCCTATGATGTAGATGATAATATATTTTATTAAATTACACAGGGATGTAGACAAAGAAGTTATAATATGTGCTCATGATATGGAGGATCACTCTTTTAGATTAATAGATACCCTCTAAAAATTCCTTTGGTCATCATAAGAATAGAAACTCAATTCTCACAATACTTTATAACTGTAGTCATTGAGATGTGAAAAGAATATATTTCTGAAACATAAAAGTTGTTTTCTACATGTTAAATGCTATATAAAAATTATTACCCACATTTTTTAAACAAATCTTGTTTATATCTTAAACCAAATTTCTTTATATCCATATAAACAGTAAAACTGTGATGTGCACTACATCAATATACACTATTTCTATTATTCACTACTACCCTACACCCCAAAAAATGTAAATAAACAAAAAATGAAAACGTGTAAATTCAAAACTTTAACAAACATTATAATATGTCAGTATTTATTTTTCCATCACAGAACACACCAATGTTTCTTTGAGTATGGTTGAAAGCACATACCCTTCATTCTTCACCTTTTTTATATTTACAAAATATATATGTGACACAGTCATTCATATAATAAAATGTTTCAAATCATAATGCTAGAAGTTCTATGAAATTTTAAAAAAAATTCTTTAGCAATACATTGAAATTATTGATTTAGTAGCAGAAGAAAAAAAAGACTAAAATATTCTTGTATTATTTATATTGTAATGTTCACTACATATGTCCTATCTATTAAATTTATTTCGTCATACAATTCAGTAAGATTTAATGGACGCAATTATTTTTCCTGGTCACACAACACTCTTTTAACTAATGTAGCTACTAAAATAATGGGGATCAAGTAAGCCAGCTTTTAATTTATTTGAAAGGTGCCAGAGTTCTATATCAGAACCCACTGGCAAAAATCCCTTTTTTATTTATTTAGCTACGATGACATTTTGGAATCTCCGAAGGATTGTGTTTCAGTACAACGTTGGCAATTTATTTGAATTATAATAATGTCTAAATTGTAATGAATTTAGAACTATAAGAATTAATAACAACATAAGTTATATTTTTCTTTATTAATACAAAACAAAACAATATGATTGAGAGAATAAAATATAAAAAGACAAATAAGATTAAAAATACAGCTAATATTTGTTTCTTCTATTTGTATGACACGTGGCGACAGTTCATCATGCTTAAGAGTTCAAGAAAGTGATCACTAATATATGCTTTAATAAGTTACTTACCGGTAAGTTTGAATGTTAACGTGCAGGATTTCTAATGTTGACCATGCATGGATTTCTTTAGAATGGATCTGCAGTCCAGTATTCCAGCGATCTTTAAGTTTTTGTGGTTAAAATCTAGTAGGTGATGGCTTCCTCACTCAGGTAATTTGCGACACAGGTACAAAGCAACTCCAGCAAATGAACTGCTACTCCTCGCACATCTTAATATTTCAGTCTATTAGTAACAGTAGTTTGGCCCACTTTTATAATTTCTTCATGTTTATTTTTTATTTTTACTGCTCTCTGCAGGAAGGACAATCTAAGAAGAACTCTCTGCACCAACTGTTATTCCTTTTGTACTGTTTATTTTTTTTCTTTCTACACAACTCCTATTGACACCTGCCAATGTGTTCCAAATTTAAAATAATTTAGCCTACAAAGTCTTCCTTTTTTCCCTTGATTGCCATCTTTAATTACTTAATGAATGTTATCACTTTGTTTCCATGCTGCTGATTGCCTTGCGATAAAGGTTTCTTTTAATTAAATTATTTGTTTTTTTTATTGTACTTTCTACATTCCTTCTCTCTTTTTAATTTCATTAAACACAAAACAAAAAAATATATACACTCACGTTGTTTAAGCTAATAAATCAAATATATTTACATATATTTTTCGTTAGAAATTTATTAATTTAACTTTTAAATTGCCAACACTATTTGTACTAGGATAAAATACAGTACAATACCTCCACGGTCAATGACAAGAATAAAATATGGGGTATGACATTATTTTGTTCTCAAAGCTCTATTAATCACTCTTTACTGATGTATATATTTTTTATATATGCATCAACTGATTGCTTAATCGAAATATTGACGTCGAATACACGATCGAGGTTTACCTAATGCATTGCACACTAATTTGTTTCTGCTTGCAGTACACATATACAATCCCATATAGTTTAACAAAGAGTCCAAGTTTAAGTACGACAGAGCATTGCTCATTTGTTTGAGATTTATGGCTCCGGGCACTTGGTTCATCCTCCCATTTCTTGGGACCCCGCTTCTATAAGTCTGATGGGTACATAAAGACGACCTTTGCAACTATCTAAAAAACATGAATTTCAGGGTTATTATTATCCCTTACTAGCGCATGCACCTCACAAATCACATTGACACCCCCAGTTCACTGTCAACTAACCTTCCACAATTTAATAAACGATCGCATAATCCCTATCCTATCTCATTTACCGTTAATTTCTCTTTGCTGTCTTCAGGATTTTGGTCCATCTGTTCGATTGTCTACCATTATCTGTTTGGGTATGTATAACCCAGTTGAGTCGACAATGATCTGCCCATTTCTCTATGCCACTCACACCAATCTCTCCACTGTGTATCAAGATCTTTTTCGTCATATTTATCTTGACTCCTGAACTTTTCTCCAGGGGATGGTGATCTTGCCCTATTCCCTTTCTTTTTAGTTATCTTATCTGTTCCTTGATTTCCCGCATTATTGGCCAACATCATAGTGTTCAATTGCACGTGACCTTTATGACTTGATATCTTATTCGTGTACTTTGGGTTCGTTTCTTCATCACTAGCCTTGTTGATCTCAAATGCATTAAGCAGTTCAGCCATCTGCTCAACCGTCTCACATCCAGTACTTATCAATAGATGCCCTACCGGATTAGGGAAATTTTTCTGTGTAATTTGGATAATCTGTTTTTCCGTCAACTTACACTTTGTTAAGGCTCGTAGTTGTGCTACTTGCTTCCAGAAAAACGGCACGTAATGCTGCTCTGTACTGCATTTTTCTTGAGCCACTTTACTCTTGATTCTCTTTTGGTGGTCTTCGTTCCAATAAAATTTCATTAATGTCTGACCATAATGCGCAAAGTTATTCGGTCTCTTGAAGAGAGCCTCCCACCAAGCCTGTGCAGTTCCTTGTAAATGACTAATGGCTAGAGTTAGTTTAATGTCTTCTGACATCGGGTTTATCGCGAAGTATCTCTCAAGACTATTTAAATGTTCCATCGGTGACTCCCCTCCTGCCCATAAAAGATTTTCAATTTTAGAAAAGGATTTATCGTACTCAGCATATTTTCTCTATTTTCTAGGTTTTATTTCCGGACTCTTCTGTTTATCAGATCCTACTTCTATCACTTTACCTTCTCATCTATCATTTCTATTAACTCTTCTTTCATTTCTTTAATCTCTTCCCTTATCTCAGTTTTCACTTCCCTAATCATCTCCCCCACTTCTTTTTTTATTTCTTCTTTGAACTCTCTTATTTCCTTTTTCATATCCTCTTTGAATTCATTTAGTGCTTCATATAATAGCCTTTTCACTAATGTTTCCATACCCACTTTAGATCCTTTTTCGTCTTCTGCCATATTTTCCGTATTTGTGCCACTTCTCAATTTCATCCACTTATATTTTTTTTTAAAAAAATTTATTATTATTTTGCTTGATTTCTATTTTATTGTTTATCTTTTATTAATACATTTGCCAAAGCTGCTCCCCCCTGCTGTCACTTTACGTTATAAGCTACTTTATTTCCATCATTTTGCCTACTCTTTTTTTTTCTACATACGCGAAACAAAAACAAAAAAACCCCACAAAACTCTTTTATATTTAACTTTTATTATTTACTCCTATCTCAGGACATGGTTCTCGTTGAAGCCTCAAGTTGGGTGACATTGTAACACACACTACATTATTTAGCATTTTAAATGAGTTAACTACTCGTACTCGGTAATCAAATTACATCCTATCTATTAAATTTGTTTCATCATACAATTCAGTAAGATTTAATGGATGCAATTATTTTTCCTGGTCACACAACACTCTTTTAACTAATGTAGCTACTAAAATAATGGGGATCAAGTAAGCCAGCTTTTAATTTATTTGAAAGGTGCCAGAGTTCTATATCAGAACCCACTAGCAAAAATCCCTTTTTTATTTATTTAGCTACAATGACATTTTGGAATCTCCAGAGGATTATGTTTCAGTACAACATTGGCAATTTATTTGAATTATAATAATGTCTAAATTGTAATGAATTTAGAACTATAAGAATTAATAACAACATAAGTTATATTTTTCTTTATTAATACGAAACAAAACATTAATATGATTGAGAGAATAAAATATAAAAAGACAAATAAAGATTAAAAATACAGCTAATATTTGTTTCTTCTATTTGTATGACTCATGGCGACAATTCATCATGCTTAAGAGTTCAAGAAAGTGATCACTAATATATGCTTTAATAAGTTACTTACCGGTAAGTTTGAATGTTAACGTGCAGGATTTCTAATGTTGACCATGCTTGGATTTCTTGGAAATGGATCTGCAGTCCAGTATTCTGGCGATCTTTAAGTTTTTGTGATTAAAATCTAGTAGGCGATGGCTTCTTCACTCAGGTAGTTCGTGACACAGGTACAAAGCAACTCCAGCAAATGAACTGCTACTCCTTGCACATCTTAATATTTCAGTCTATTAGTAACAGTAGTTTGGACCACTTTCATAATTTCTTCACGTTTATTTTTTATTTTTACTGCTCTCTGCAGGAAGGATGATCTAAGAAGAACTCTCTGCACCAACTGTTATTCCTTTTGTCCTGCTTATTTTTTTTCTTTCTGCACAACTCCTATTGACACCTGCCAATGTGTTCCAAATTTAAAATAATTTAGCCTACAAAGTCTTCCTTTTTTTTCTTGATCACCATCTTTAATTACTTAATGAATGTTATTGCTTTGTTTCCATGCTGCTGATTGCCTTGCGATAAAGGTTTCTTTTAATTAAATTATTTGTTTTTTTTATTGTACTTTCTACATTCCTTCTCTCTTTTTAATTTCATTAAACACAAACCAAAAAAATATATACACTCGTGTTGTTTAAACTAATAGATCAAATATATTTACATATATTTTTTGTTAGAAATTTATTAATTTAACTTTTAAATTGCCAATGCTATTTGTACTAGGATAAAATACAGTACAATATTATATAAAAAACTTAAAGTTTGAAAAATTTACTCAAGAATCTGAAATTGATAAGAGCAAGCAGGGTGACTCTATAGATTCTGAAGTTGATGCAAGTTTAAAAACATCAAAACAACTTAAGATGTTGTAGTCTTTTGATAACAAACATGCTATTACATTTCCATAATGAGGAGAAAAGTCATTGAAGAAAGAGGATATTATCCATAGTGTAATTAAATGTGATAAAAGCTTGACACTCAACTGTTTTCATTTTTTACAAATAAGTATATCCTATAGTAAGTTTTTTATTTTTTGAATAAATATGAATATGTGAACAGATTAAATATATATATATGTAAATGTGCTTGCTCAATTTATTTATAAATACGTTATTATTATTTTTTAAAAATTGTTTATACTAAAATCTTTATTTATATATGCATACTATATTTATAAAAAGCACTTATGTTATATATATATATATATGTGTGTGTGTGTGTGTGTATGTTAAAAATAACAGTGTACTTATGGATAATAAACAGTACCTATTGTATTGTAATCAAAGCTCATCAATAAAATGTAAGTTATTATCTATGGTATAACATATATCCAAGGGAGTGGACTAAAACATGAAGGATATCATTTCATTGTATATATCAGGGGTTGACAATCTAGGGCAAACGTGCCAAGTGTGGCATGCCGAATTATTATCAATGATATACTGATTGAAATGAAATAGTAAAAAAATTATATTTTAATTACAGTGCACATGTTTGTGCCACCACCTATATTTTGCATAGCGACTCACATGTAAATTGAAACTAGGATTCAGTTTAATTTACTGATTATTTTGAACAATAAATGTATACTCAATCTTTGCTATTTTCAATAAAGATAAGAGCTAAGTGGGATGAACAATTTTTTTCCCCCCATGGAGAATTAATTTTGCCTGGATTTTTTTTTTTTGATGGTTAATTGACCATTGATTTTTTTTTTACAGTAAATTGATATTCAGGCAGAATATTATGTAGATTAATTAACTTGAAAAACTTCTATTTCTAACTATATAATAATACATTTTTAAGTTTTGGCATGATAAGTTTGCAAGTACATAAGACTATGGATCTCATAGAAGTTAAAAATCATTGTTTTTTATTTTAAATGTCTATTGTGTAATTAAAAGAAATTTATCATAGAGAAAAATTCCAAATATCTATAGTTTTAAAGAAAAAAAGAATACATGAAATTGAGTTCGACTTTTTATATCACAAAAATGAGTTTCTTTGAATTATTTTTGATGAATGCTAGAAAATACTTGTTTTATTTTAATCAGCTTTTAAAATTAAACCATTGGAAGTTAAAGACTCTTTGCCTATTCTGAATTATTGTACATTAATTGGCAATTTTGTAAGCAATACACATTTTTTAAGTATCAACAGGATGAATTTTCTTTATGTCAAAGAAAATTTTAAGCATGTCTTTCGAATGCAATATAATTTAACAAAATATACTTTTCACATATGATCCTATGCGATTTAAAATATTGAATGATCAATAATATAAGATCCAGTTATAATGGGCTTCCAAAGTATATAATATATAATTTTGAAGTCCATTATAACTAGACCAATTTTTATGCTATATATAATAATATTGGTAGAATCAAAGTGGCATGCAGAATAACAATGTAACATAGATTTGACATGATACCACTAAAAGGTTATTGAATCCTGGAATATATCCTATAACTCCATCCAAGTTTAGATTAGGATCTATTCATTTTCTAGATATATTTCCAATTATTTTTTAAAATAATTATTATGTAAAACGAAGTGAAAATCATATAGATTCAATAAATATTTAGAAAACTTAACTGCATAAAAGATTTGATTAATAAAGAAGGAAGTCATCCTAAGTTTATAGTTAGTTGTGATATTAAAGTTTACAAGGGATGCTGCCATGATGTATAGAATTGATATAGAAGTGGTAGTAATTGTTTAGATAATGGAAGTTGTAGTGGCAATGCTATATGCAGGGGCTTGAATTGCAGCAATGAGTGGGGATAAAGGTGGTATTTACAATCCTGAATGTAAAGATGGAAGCAGTGGAGATATTATTATTGGGGATATGATAATTTAATAATGTATTCTATGGAGTTTTTGCAAATAAAAAGTGAAAAAAATAAAAAAAATATTCCTAAAGAATATACATTTCAAAATGTAACAACTGAGTGTTTCCAGAATAATGGAGATTTATTGTTACATTTATTTAACTAAACACACTTATCTAGTGATTAAATTTCATGATCTCTAAAAAAAGAATCACATTTTAGAACATCTAATGTTATAAAAATATACATTGATACCATTTTTGCCATTTTTACAAGCATGTTGAACATGGGGAATATTTTTTCCAGGTACTACACATTTCCAAATTATACTGTAAGTCATTTTAGTCCTTCAGTTTTTTGAAATTGTGTGTAACTCATCTTAATTAAAGTTGAAGTATTTTTGTATTGTAAATAGCAACTGTCACTGTTACTTTTATAAATCCAAAATAATACCTTTTACCTATATATCCTATACAGTATATATATAAAATTACTCAACATGTAAACAATATTAATATCAATAACAATTTCAATCTGTTGTCAAGACAACCTTTTTTAAACAATAAAAGTGGAAATCCATTTTTATCTATAGTCTAATATTACAGAGAGTGAACTTATTAATTCAAAGAAGTTTAAATAAATCTCATTACATAGGCAAATTTAAATATTGTAACACAACCCCTGCTGGGATACAATGACAAAACTATTTGGGCACAAATGTAACTGACTCCATGTAACAAAGTAATGGCTTATTGGCCCAATCATAAACTATGATGAACATATTGAGGAACATTATCAACTTAAAATACATTGCTGATAATGTTAATTCCACAACAATAATATTTCCTCCTTATTATATGGGTATAAATCCATAATACCCTAAGATGGCTAGAATATTTATTAGTTCTGTCTGGTTATATTATTAAAGACCCAGAATGGTACAATTAGCAACTAACTTATTCCCTTTGTAGAGATCCTATTAGCAGTGAATCATAGTTTTGAGACTCATGAAATTCACTAACAATGTTACACTAATTTAATATGATGAAATGCATAATTGAAAAGTGAAAAAGCAAAAACATATCTATATAACAATAACAATTTTATTTCAGTATAACCTGCAAATTATCTCTACATTTGTTCAAACAATTGTTGTAATAGACCTTGACAAAGTATCTGCATCACTAGACAGTGGTAGATTACACTATCTTTTCTTACACATGTAAAAAATATATTTTATTACTCCAGATACCCCAACAAAGTTGAGTTACAAATGTGTATAATAATATTCATAATATATATATCCAATCCCCCAATTAGAAATTGGATAATGCATTTTATATATATATACACACACACTTTGCTCTAAAGAAAACATATATGTAATATTTAGAGTATGTGAAATTAATGTAAAAAAACCTGATATGGGTTAGAGTTTAATAACAGAGAAGAAAAAATATTTATGAATGTTTATAAAATCTAATGGGAATATAAATAATTATTTTTACTTTTTTTTCCATATGTCAAATCAAAAAGATAGTTATACAAAACTGATACTTTGATCATCCGACTATATTCCTCAGGATAATTTTTTCTTATTTTTCATTTGATAACAGAGTTTTAAAATTAATTCTTAGTCCATTGTTTACTCCTCTGCAATTTGTGATGAGATTATAACTAAACATTTTTATCCAAGTGGCAAAATGGCTCGTAGTATTTTTTTTTTATTGTCAGTTCATGATTAATCCATGAATGTCTAAGACGTTAGTCGGTCATTATTAGACCTCAGTAGATCTTCTTTTCTTCTCACTTGGATAAGGCACATGTATGTATTTATATATGACAGAGTGGGATGGAGCAATTAAGTTTTCTTCTTTACGCTAGGTCAATTCTTTTTATGTACAGACTGGACAATATAATTTATTACTTCATGAAGTACCAGATGACCAGAGGTGGACCACAAGAGCTTCATCAAACCATTCTGATATATAATTTAACTTTTATATATATATAACCATCGTATATTTGAATAATAATGCACTCCTAAGTTGCAACTTTGTACGTGTATACACGTATCCAGATGGTTTTCACTCACAAACGTATTCTGCTTCCGAAATATTTTTTGCCAAACATATTCTAACCTAAATTTACTGTGGTAGCCTTTTATAGCTTATCAAACTTAATTACTTCAATCCAATTTTAAAAAGTATTTATCAATAAACAGATTAATTAAACCTTACCCCTTATCCATTATCAATGCTTGCTTATTAAAAATAATAGAAAAGAGAACAGATTATTATTAAGCCTAATTAAAAATAGAAAATGGAAACAGTGAAAATATAAAAAAAAACTATTACTTTTTTATAGTAATACAAACTTATTTCGAAATTCCACATTTTTATAAATAAAATTTAGTTAAAAATTCTATTGCCGAGTCGATAACTTTTATAAAACTCTTCACTTTTTTTTTGTTTTCCCAAAAGTTAATTTTATAGTTAGTTAACAAAACTATTTTTTTTCTTTATTTTTTTGTAAAAAAATATTTGTTTGAGATGAAATGTTTATATTTAATGCTTGTAGCTAGAAATGCATAGCTAATATATATATATTCATTAAGCCTCTTAGTTTTTTGATCTTTTCTATATTTAAAAACAATGCTACACAACAAAAACAATATTTTTAGAATCATAATTAAGGTCCTCAAGTATACTCAATTATGCTGATTTAGAACTTTCTAAATGCCCATCCAAATATGATATGATTTTTCTTTAAAATTCTTAGTTTTATTTTCATAACAAGACTTTGTTAATATTAGTAGATTATACCCTTTATGTAAAACCGCAATAATTATTTAAATGACAAGACTGAATCATCATCATTAATAGTTTTTCATAAATATATACTAATGTAATTTCAGAAAAAAATAGACAAAAATAAAAAAATGAGTTTTGCGGTAAATTAACATCCAATGTTGCAGCTTAGTGACTAAGCCAGATTTTACAAAATAGGTTATTTTACATCATCCATGTTCATACTCTTTCACATTTATAATAAGCAATTGAGTCATTAAATAAAAACTGCCCGTCTTGTATTGGTGGTCGAGAGGTCAGCGCGACTGCCTTGCAATTGCAGGCAGTTGCCTGGGTTGCAGGTTCGCGTCCCGGCTGATGGTATGACACTTAAAAATAAAAATAAAAACTGCCCAATGAAGTCTTCAAATTTCATCAATATTTTTTCATTGCTAAGGATTTTATAAAAAAAAAAAGTGAGTCAAAATTGAGAGGTAATATTTAAAAGATGAACACCCCGCAGTTTCATTATCACAGTTTCCCAGGAAGATGACCAATGTCCAAGATGACTGATACCTATACTAACTTAAGTGACTGAAGACCAAAAGATAAAAAAGTGGGGAGAGAATGAGAAAAAAATGCAAAGAAAAAAACAAAGAGAAATAATATCAAAGTTTTGATAACACAACAGAATTTACTATTGTTATGGTACTGCTTATTACTGATTCCTATTTAATTTGCCTACCTGAAAATTATTATGCTATCACCTAGGATCCTTTGGTAGTAAATTATGCATAAACCAACTCTTAATTTATAAAAATAAAAACAAATGTTTGCTTAAATGAAAAGTTTTTTTTTATCTTTTACTTTGTTCCTCAAACTTCACTTTACTTTCAAATAGATATAAAATTAAAGCTCGGTAATAGTTTTTTAACTTAGTGACTTTCTAATTTTCTATCAGAGTCTTATTGACCTTGACCAAAAACACCAATAATCAAAAGAACAATCATGGGAGCCTAGTTTCATTATTATAGTTATAATGACTCAATAGGACAAAATAGACTTCAGAATTAAAAGTTTTAATACTGAAACCCATGGGTCTCCAGAAATAGATTCACGCACTAATATTATTATTATACTGGTATTATCTGATTTTTACAGGGTAATTTAGTTATTAGCTATATCTGTTAATCAAATATAGATATTATTTATTTGCATATCCTTAAAACATCTTTAGAATTGTATTTTTTAGTATACAAGGCTTTGCTCATTCATATTATAGTATACTCAGCTTCAGAATTGATGAAGTTGTACTTTTATGTTCATCATCATCATTATTGTCAACCATTATCAATCCACTGAAGGATAAAAGTCTCTCCAAGTTCAATCCATCTTCTCTGATCTCATCTCTCTTCTTCACATCACACCTGCAAACTTTCTTATTTTATCCATCCATCTCACATGTCATCTCTTGGAATCTGATTTAAGATTTCAATTTTTCATATATGACATCTCTTCTAGCAATATGTCAATCCCAAGTGCACTTCAATCTTTTAGTTCTTTGAACAATGTCAGTGACAACTGTTTGTTCTCTTACCCATATATTGCATCTTTGATCTTTTCTTGTTACTCCTAACATGCATCTCTCCATACTTCTTTGAGTGGTCTGAAGTCTCTGTATTGCTTTTCTATTAAGTGTCTGACTCTCAGATCCATAAGTAAGAGCTGGTAAACACATTTATTAAAAACTTTCATTTTCAAATACATAGTCATATTTCCTTTTAATATTAAGTTATTTCTACCAAAAGGAATCCAACTAAGTTTAATTCTATGATTAATTTCATCCATTATGTTTCCATTTGTATTAATAATCTGACATAGGTATTAACTTCTTCTAACCCATCATAATCAATCTTTATTTTCATCTTTTGAGAAAATCCATTGAACATTACTTTAGTCTTTTTAACATTTATCTTTAGTCCTATTTTCTTACTTTCATCTGATAACTCTTGCAGCATTTACTGAAGCTCTGAACCATTATTATCATCTGCAAAATATAAATGACTTAAATAATCTCCATTTACTTTTACTCCTTTAGTGACCCATTTTAATCCATAAAATACTTCTTGCAGCACTGATGTAAAAAAGTTTTGAAGATATGGAGTCACCCTGTTTTACATACTTCTCAATGTTGACTTTCCCAGTAGCATTGGGTAATCTAATTATTGCTATTGCATTTTTTATAAATATTCTTCAAAATATGACAATATCCTGGGTCTATACCTTGATGATCCAATGCTTTAATCATTGAAGAAATGCATATAAAATCAAATGCCTTTTCATAATCTACAAATCCAAAGCATAATGGCATATTCATTGGTCCTTTTTATAACTTCTCAATACTTGTATATGATCTACTGTACTAAAACAACTTTTAACTCCAGTTTGTTTTCTTGGTTGGTTGAAATCCAATGTTCTCTGCAGATGAGTTGGAATTATCTTAGTAAAAATTTTGTTTGAAACTGATAAAAGACTGATAGGTCTGTAATTTCTAATATCTTCTTTATCATTTTTTTTAAATATTAATGTTAATACTGTATTCTTCCAATCATCTGGTACATCTTTATCATTTAGACATTTGGTATATAACTTTTCCAAAAAAATTTCTATTTCTTGACCTGCTTTTTTGATATATTGATTATAATTCCATCATTATCTGGAGGCTCCTTTCTTGATAAATTTAATTGCATGTCTCACATCTTTATTTAAAATTCTTGGTAATTTAGATGATATAATAGATGTAGGAGATACTTGTTCTTTATTATTATATAATTCTTAATAGAGTTCTTCTACCCATTTTTTGATATTATCTCCCTTTTTAGTAATAGTTCCATCTTTTTTTCTTATTGCAGATATGTTTCCTACCAATACCAAAATATTTTTTTTACTCTTGAGACTTATTCTCTTTTTCAGCTTTCTTTGCTAGATCGCAATTATACTTTCTTATATCATTATCAACTTTTTATCATACCATTTTACAACATTCAAGATTTTCAATTCTTTTTAATGTATTATTTTTATATATCTTCACAATCCTTCTTTTCTTCTTAAATTCTCTAATCTCAGTAAAAATTTTATTGGTCAGTTGCTGCTTTTCTCTACCAGCTATCTTTGTTGCAGTTTTTAAAGTGTATCAGTTATTTTCTTATTAATTTAATTCA
>JAQFVV010015077.1:0-20888 GCA_028023455.1 Epiperipatus broadwayi | reverse complement strand
TTAAGGATGGTTCATTTCTTTTTAAAATGTTTGTTATAACTTGAGCATAATCACTTTTAGCCATCGAGGTTATCTCCTTCAGCTTAATTCACATATATATTCTTTAGGCTAAATTATCAAAAATAAAAACAATACTATATATAACATCTATAATTGAAAATATATAAATATATATTGAAAGCCTTTTCCGGCACAGGATTTTATGCCCTTAGCAAGTGATACCATTTCCAATTTTCTTATACACTTAACAATACTATTTTTTACACCAAAACTTTACTCTTATAGTTTCGACTGTCCTGCAGTCATCATCAGAGCTACGACACCCAAATATATAATCATACAATCAATACATTATATTTATATACATAATCAACAACATACATCTTAGCCTGATTATTATAAATAATAATTTTCCATTTTATTATTCTACCCTTAACTAATTTTATTTATTTTTTTATAATATTTTATTATTAAATTATTCTAAAACAATTTTATTATAATTTTAAAACTTTAATCTTTAACCTCTACTATTTAATCTACCATTTTATTATCTTTTTAATTATATTCTTATAATTACTTTTAAACTTTACTTTTATTATATATTTAACTATTAACTTTTTTACTTTATAAATTACCATTTTATTACATTACTAAATATTTACATCTTTATAATACTACTTCCAAAAACCAACTGATAATAACGTGAAAGGCTGAAACCTTTGACAGATGCACCTTAAAACCAACTGACAAATTTTCAAAAATTCTTATACTGTACTTGTTTAACAACTCCCTCTATCATCATTTTCTTCAACTTTATTTTTAAACCTTTATATATTCAAACTATCATTAATATTAATAACTATAATTATTCATAAAATTATTGTCTTTACCCCAAAATCCCCATTAAGATTTGGTTCTCTTAGCAAGTGTTAAACATCTGTTTCAACTGTTAACCTATTAATTGTGCACAGAACACTGTTTATTCAATTAATGATAGTTCTATAGTGAAATTTTCACTGCACTGCTCTCATTCAAGATAGGGAATGGTTTTTATCCACTTTTAATATCTTGTGGAGATTGTAATCACAAACATATGACCAAAGACATGGAAAAAAGATGTATGATACCCAAGATGCCTATTTCATGCTGAAGCAGCACTCATCAGTTGACCCAGATCACATTCTCTTATTCATATCTTTATCATTGTTTAATATTCATTACTAAAGCTTACACTAGTCAGCACAAAATTAATGAGAAAAAACGGGGGTTACCCTTTTCAGTAAGAGCACAATAGAGGTGAGAGAAATCTTTGCTCTCTGATTGGTTATTTTAAAAGCTGTTTACTTTTTTATATAGTTTTTTTTATATTTTAAAAAATAAGATTTTGAAGAATCCAGGTTTGAAATACATGCAATGAGATAAAAACAGCCAGCTTGAAAACCTTATCCATGTATCTAGATAAATTTTTCAACAATCATTATATCAGATGGAAAAGCCAGCAAATTGACTGTAGTATTAATATGCAGCAAATTATTGCAGTAAAGTTCTTAATATAGCCAAAGAATAAAGCCATTACAAAGCTTATGCTAATTAATAAGAAAATTAGAGTTTCATAGTGAATGAGTTGAAATACCTGCTTGAATCACATTTCTGTAGTGTAATTTTCACTACACCACTTTCACGCAAGTAAGGGATTGTTTTCTATCTGCTTTAACACCTTGTGGAGACATATAATCATAAACACATGACGAAAAACATATGGCAAAGGTTTATGACCCCTAAGATGCACATTTCATGCTGAACCAGGACTCATAAGTTGGTCCAGATCACATTCACTTACACATATCTTTATCATTGTTCAGTATGTATAAATATCACATGATCACCATTTCCTTCCTATGCTTGCTCATAACTGTTAGATGGGGATTTTGGCACCCATTGATTACTCTGGTTTGCACTGAGTGGCAATATGTATAGAGAGATTTGTGTATTTTGATAACAATTATGAGCACGCATGGGAAATGGTGATCATGTGATGTTTATTGGCTTAAAACCAATCCTGCCTAATAGGATAGTGGTGGCTATGGTTATTAAAGAATCAAAGTCACCAAAATGTATGGGTACTGAACTCAGTTCAGACTTATATGAGTATATAAGCTAATGAATTTGGATTGAAAATAATACAGTGTTTTCAATTTCATGCTCATAGTTTTGTAGTTAAGTAGAGATAAAAGATGGTTGCTAGAGGGTTGCATTAGATCCTAAGATCTAGATGCAATGCTCTCAGATCCAAAGCTCCTCACTGACGAAGGCCACAAACTAGAAACTAGTCTGGGGATATTGGATGAGTAGGCATTAGATAGGGATTTTATGCACAAGCCTTCTGGCATCCATTGATTACTCTGTTTAGCACAGGTGGCACTACTATATGGAGTTTTGCTTTGCTTTGTTTATAAACAATTATGTGCTAGTATTGGAGATGTGATCATGTGATGCTTGCTAGTATGGTAATGTTATATGGATTTTTATTATTAATATATATTTTCTATTTATTAATATATATTTTTATAATATATTAAATAACTTGAATATTACAACATATTCTTTTAAATTTATATAAGTAAAGCCACAATAAAATACAAATGACCCCCAAGATACCTTTTGTGCTGAACCAGTACTCATCAGTTGATCCAGGTCAATATCTCTCATATATATCTTTATTATATGAAAAATATTTATCTTTAGTTATATGAATTTAAAAGGATATGTGGTAATATTGAAGTTATTTAATATATTTGTAAAGATATTACATGAGAGAAAAAGAAATGTGAATAACTCCACATGTTTGTGTGTTTAATTTTTAAAAAAATCAGATATATTAATCTTTAATTGAGTTTTAAAGTTTATATCTGTGCTAGGGATAATCTCTAGTTTAGTAAATGATTAATAATAGTCATTACTCTATTAAACTAAAGCTGATGGTGTCAAAGATGTGGGTTGAGTTAATTTGACACTTGTAATTCAAAATTTATTTAATATATATATTTTCTATAATAGCTGTTATATATATATTTTATTATAATTTATATGAAAAAAAACCACTATACAGTATTTTTGTTATTTCCATTTTTGATATTAGGATAAATATATTTAATATTACTATATCATCATCATCATTAATTTCAAATATTATTGATCCACGGCAGAATGGTCTTTCCAAGTTTAGTCCATCTTCTCCAATCTCTAGCCTCTCTTCTCCACATCATACTAACATGCTTTCTTATTTCATTTATCCATCTCACATGTGGTGTCTTTCCAGATATTTCTCTCTTGGAATCCAGTTTAGGATGTCAACTGTCCATTTATTATCATCTCTGCTAGCAATATATATTTCTATATGTGCCTATGTTATTTGATATTTATAGTAGTTTTCCATTAAGAGCAATAAATAAATGAATGGTTTCTTGCTCAGGAATTCATAAGAAGTTTGGGTACCGGAAGTGATAAAACATGGCCACATTTCATAGATTTTAAACTCCAGAATCCACAATTCTGCCACTACCTGAATTATATATGGCATTAAGAGCAATAATTAATTTTAACTAGACTTGGAAGTAAATCTAAACACATGCAATAAAAGAGTGGGAAAAAAAAAGAAAATATATTGTTATCCCTGGGGTGCAACCTTAACTTAAATCACCTGACCTTACAACAGACAGAGATTCTTCTGTTCACATGATATAAAAATATTGCAATAAATATAATATTCATAAGTAATTTATAAAAGTAATGTCATGTGATACATGACTTGTTCCCTTTTTGATTATTAAAAGTAATTTATAGAAACAGATAAAAAATGAAATAGCAAAAATAATTTTTAATGCAAAAAACTAACACCAGGGTCACTCATGCTGAAGAGTTCTAAGTAGCAGGGTTAACATATGGTAATGATGCATTATGTGTTAGTAAAAGGGTTTTAGATTATTTAGAGAAAGTACAAAGGGAAGTAGGAAGACATGCATCCATTGATTACTATGGCTTACATTAGGTGGCACTACTGTAAGGAGAGTTTGCAGAAGTATGGACAGCAAAGGAGGCAATTCAAGGAGAAATGGGATGGTCAAGTTTTTATATGAGATGCAAAAAGTAAAATGAAAAGGTTTGGTAGGTTGCAGTTTATGGATAGTAAAAGAATAGCCAAAATAGTGTTTAATTGGGTTATGATTAAAGGGCAGGTAACAAGATGAGTGAGTAAGGTAATGTGGTATGCAAAAGATTTGGATAAAGAATTTATATCAGTATACTTGTATAAAAGGTGGAATGATTGTGTTAGGAGGATTGTTGAGTGTTATAGTGATAAGGAATGGGATAAAAGAATAGAATCATTAATAAAAAATAGGGAGTTGGAGAGATGGAGAATTAGTATGGAGGGTAAGAAGAGTTTATATATAGAAGTAAACGGAATATTGGATGCGAGTTAATTTATGATAATAGTAAGGAAAGTAGTTTATTGTTTAAGGCTCAAAAGGGATCTTTAGCAACTAGAGAATATACATGTAAATGGAAAACTATGGGTGATTTAGTGTGCAAATTGTGTAAGGAAGGTATAGAAAATATTAGGCATCTGTTGATTGAATGTAAATGCTTGAAAGCAGAAAGGATACAGATAATGAAGTTATGGGAGAATAGGTATAATCAAAGTGACTATACAGAAAGTGAGTTATTAGTTTTTATGCTGGGTTTGTGAAAAGATAAGGGGGATTTAGATATAAAGGCCATAGAGTTGACAATGATAATGTTGTGGAAATGGGATGGGGCAGAATATGGGAAGACTTAGAATGGGGAATGGAAAATAAAGTGGCTAACAGGTTTATCTGGGCATAATTGCTGAGATATTCTTGACTTCGTTTAAGGAGAAGCCAAATACATTCACATATACATCACATCACTAGTGGAAAACTGAATGCTTGTTTTTATATATAGAATATAATTACAGTTCAATAAAGCAAGAAGATATGATGATTACTGTGAATGGTGAAAAATGATGGATTAATTTTCAATAAAACTCATCACCACCTGAATGGGCGGTAAGGAAAGAATTTTTCAATTTCTAAAATAGAATTAGAATATCTACTTATATATTATTATAAGTTGGTGTTTTTTTTAATATAAAAGATGGCTTTATAACTTTTTGATGCAAAGAAAGGATGAATTATTTAAACTGTTTCTTAGGGGAAAAAAAACCCTGCTAAACTGGGTACAATATA
This sequence comes from Epiperipatus broadwayi, assembly GCA_028023455.1. NCBI lineage: Eukaryota > Metazoa > Onychophora > Udeonychophora > Euonychophora > Peripatidae > Epiperipatus > Epiperipatus broadwayi. Next base: position 15,621 of record JAQFVV010015077.1, on the reverse strand, counting down.
AAGCCAATTAATTTTTACAAATCCAACTTATTTTCATTTTGATATCGGGTAGTGTGAAAATTGTTTGGGATTTGTAAATATTAGTTGGTATGTATTGGGTTTAATCTTTTTGTAATTGACATTTTTCCAAGTAACATACTGCATTTATTTTTCCACTTTTAAATTTACAATGCCTTTTATTGTTACTGCTTGCTACTTAGCATTTCAAATATCTACCATTTTTCTTTACAATCGTAATTCACAAACGTATATTAATTATATATTTAAACAAAGGCAAAACTCCCCATACAGTATCACCGCTGAGTGCAAGTCAGAGAAATCAATGGATGCAAAAAGGTTTGTGCATAAAATCCCTATCTAGTGCTTACTCATCCAATATCCCCAGACTAGTTTCTGGCTTGTGGCCATCATCAGTGAGGAGCCTTGGATCTGAGAGCACTGCACCTAGATCTTAGGATCTAAAGCAACCCTCCAGCAGCCACCTTTTACCACATTAGCTAGCTATAAAACTTTGAATCCAAAATGAAAACCCAATAATATTTTCCAATTCACACTCATTAGCTTGGATAGTCAATAGATCCGAACTCAGTTAAGCATCCATACTTTTTGGTGTCTTTGGTTCTTTATTAATAACCACAGTCATGATAATCCTATTAGGCAGGATTGGTATTAAACCACTAAAAATCACATGATCTCCATTCTTTATGCTTGCACAAGCTGTTTACACAGAGGCAAAACTCTTCATACACTTAGCACCACTCAGTGCAAGCCAGAATAACAATGGATGCAAAAATGTTTGTGCATAAAATCCCTATCTAGTGTTAACTCATCCAACATGCCCAGACTAGTTTCTACCTTATGGCTTTCAACAAGGATGAGTTTTGGATCTGAATACATTGCACCTAGTGCATCCCGCATCCCCAAATTAATTTCTAGCTTGTGGCTTTAATCAGTGAGAAGCTTTGGAACAGAGATCACAGCATCTAGATCTTAGAATCTAACGCAACCTTCCAGAAGCCGCCTGTTACCTTTTGAGTTAACTATAAGGCTGCAAGTCCAAAATGAAAACAAAATGTTTCCAATGCAAGTTCATTGCTTATTTAGTCATATAGTCATTAGATCCTAAGATCTAGGTGCAATGCTCTCAGATACAAAATTCCTCACTGATGAAGGCCACAAACTAGAAACTAGCCTGGGGATATTGGATGAATGGGCACTAGATAGGAATTTTATGCACAAACCTTCCTGCAATATTTTCAATCCAAGCTCATTAACTTATATTGTCATATAGGTGCAGAGCTCTCAGATCCAAGGCTCCTCACTGATGAAAGCCACAAACTAGAAACTAGTCTGGGGATATTGGATGAATAGGCATTATATAGGAATTTTATGCACAAACCTTCCTGCATCCATTGATTACTCTGTCTTTCACAGGTTGGCACTACTGTATGGAGAGTTTTGTCTCTGTGTTAACAGCTTTTGTAAGCATAGGGAATGATAATTATGTGATGTTTAGTGACTTAATTATTTATTCATATAAACATACACACATATATATTAATGAAGTAAACACTAATGTATGCAAGTATATGTATACCTACATAAATATTCAGATGGTGGACATTTTATGTAAAAAATTACTGAAATAAATAATCTCACATATGTTAACAAACTGGAATATCTTTGTCCATCAATCTATTTTATCAGATTACAAAGTATGTTATGCTTTTTATTAGTGTAAACATCTTGTTTTGGGTGTTAACACTTTTGAGATTGTTTATTTGTTCTAGCATTCGCATATGTAAAGCATCTGTCATTTAATTTATTAGAGAAATTTTTTAAGTCAGTAAATTCAAAGAATTATTTACATTATATATATATATAATGCCTTTCCATATATGCATAAAAATTATATAACTTTTTTGAAACTTGTGAGTTTTCAAGTAAACCAAAATGGCACCCTATATTTTTAATAAAATATACAGTTTCAGGGCCCTCCAAAATGTTTACAAAAAAAAATGCCTGCTAGCAAATGTTATATTTAATATTTACATTTCACTTTTTATTACTGTTATTTTAAAAAAAGAAATCATTGTGGAAAAATTAATTACAAGATTTACAGTTTATTTTTTATTTTTGGAATAACTTATTAACAGAAAAATGAAAAAAATATATAAATACAAGATTTATATACTTTACTCACAGCTTGCAATCATATCATGACCATTAATGCGCACTTGTTGGGACAATCAAAACAATGGCACCATATTTCCAGTATTTGAATTAAACTTCCTGTATATTGCAACATGTCTGAAACATTTCTGGGAGTATATAAAGGTGTTTTTAATAAAATCAAGTTTTGATTCAACAATCAGGAGAAATTAAGATTTTATCCTGTTTTTCTTTCTTTTAATTAACTGCAAACACTTTTTAGTCGATTAATTATGAAATTTAATGAAAGCTTATTTTTAAAAATATACCGCCATCTACTGTGAATCACCGAAACTAAAATTAATGTGCTTCGAAATTCAACCTGAGATTAAATAATTAGCTACACAACCATAAAATATTGCATTGGCATTGAACTCTAACACATGCACAAAATTTCCGTTTGATAAAACTATATTAAAAATCAGTTACAAACAGAATTTTTAAGTTAAATGAAAGCATTTAAAATTATTTTTATTATTAAAAAGTTTTATTTTAGGATTTTTTATACGCAAAATAAAAGATATCTTCTCTTACCTCTATTTCAGGAAGACTTCCTTCTATGTACTGATTCACTTGTGCTTCAATGTTAATCATTTGTTGAGGAGGGATGACATCATATGTCACATGACTTCTATTTGCCTGCAAGTAGATAAATTTATTTAGCATTTTTTAAACCATTAAACATCACATGATCACAATTTTTATCCTTATACAAGCTGTTACAAAATTTTCATTCAGTAGTGCCACCCAGTGCAAGCCATAGTAATCAATGGATGCACAAAAGTTTGTACATAAAATTCTTATCCGGTGTTCTAGATCTAGGTGCTGTGATCTCACATCCAATACTCCTCACTGATGAAAACCATAAGCTAGAAACTAATATTGGATGAGTAGTCTCTATATAAGGATTTCATGCACAAACCTCCTTGCATCCATTGATTACTATGGCTTACATTAGGTGGCACTTCTGTAAGGAGAGTTTGCAGAAGTATGGACAGCAATGGAGGCAATTCAAGGAGAAATGGGATGGTCAAATTTTCATATGAAAGATGCAAAAAGTAAAATGAAAATGTTTGGTAGATTGCAGTTTATGGATAATAAAAGAATAGCTAAAATAGTATTTAATTGGGTTATGAGTAAAGGGCAGGTAACAAGATGGGTGAGAAAGGTAATGCGGTATGCAAAAGATTTGGATAAAGAATTTATAAAAGATGGGATGATTGTGTTAAGAGGATTATTGAGTGTTATAGTAGTAAGGAATGGGATAGAAGAATAAATTTATTAATAAAGACTAGGGAGTTAGAGAGATAGAGAAATAGTATGGAGAGTAAAAAGAGTTTAAATATATACAGAAATAAACAGAATATTAAGTGTGAGTTAATATATGATAATAGTAAGGAAAGTAGTTTATTGTTTAAGGCTCGAACGGGATCTTTAGCTACAAAAAAATATACATGTAAATGGAAAAATATGGGTGATTTATTTTGTAAATTATGTAAGGAATGAATAGAAAATATTAGGCATTTGTTAAATGTATGTAAATGTTTGAAAACAGAAAGGGTACATATAATAAAGTTGTGGAAAAATAAATATGAAAAGAGTGATTATACAGAAAGTGAATTGTTGGTTTTTATGCTGGGTTTGGGAAAAGATAAGAGGGATTTAGATATAAAGGTTATAGAGTTGACAAAGATTATGTTGTGGAAATGGAATAGAGCAGATTATGGGTAAATTTAGAGTGGAGAATGTAAAATAAAGTGGCTAACAGGGTTATCTGGGCCTAATTGTTGAGATATTCTTGACTTCGTTTAAGGAGAAGCCATAATACATCACATCGCATCATCTTTTTTTTACTGGAAAAGAAAAAAATGCTTTTATGACTAGAAAAGTTTCATTTTTTATTATTAATTATTGATAATAAATATTTTATATACATAAGAGTTACAATGTAATGTAATGCTGTTAGTTTTCCTATCAGGTTCATTTGCTTTCTTTCTTATTATAAATGTAGTACTTGATAGATTTGCTACTTCTATATATATCTGAAGCAGAAAGTGTAAGCGACAATGCATTTTCAAGCTAGTAGATTAATAATATGTGAAGAATAGTAATAAATATATCCTTGTATTTAATTTTGTTAAATGCAAACCGATTAATTGCAAATATCTCAATTTCTGTAATTAATCAACTTTTTAATTAGATATGTTTCTTTATATTAGCAAAGTTGTATTTTTTTATATTAGTTTCAATATGTAATGCATAAACATGTTCAAAAACAACACAAGACTTACTAATATATCATGCATAGCCAGTTCATCTTTCAGAAGCCTTATTTCCTTCTCTAATGCGCTAATCTTGACCTATTAATATAATAAAAAAAGCTAATAGCAACAACAACAAAAACAATGTCATAGTAAGTTATTATATCAATAAGATGAGCTATAAGCTCTTGACATAGATTCTTTCTTTAAGATTACCAACAAGTTTATTTTCATAGCTATAAAGATATTAGTAAACAAGGTAAGAAATCAAACTCTCTCACCTTTGATTGATTACACTATTTTATAAGTTCTAAACACAAGTTTTTTTTATAAATCCTAATTTATTTTACAGACTATTTTTTTTTCATATCCATATACAGCACATTATTACATCTCCTCATCATCACTTTGACTATCTTCTTCAGTAGCACATGTCAAATTGTGTTCTGTGGAACTCTGGTGTTCCACAGAAAGTCAATAAGTGTTCAGTGAAAAATTAACAAAATTAATATAAACTACATGAAGTTGAAGTTAATTTGAATATGCATAAACATGCTAATGAGGTGATCTGTCTGATATCAATAGTTGTTAGCAATCTGTCAAAGTAAATTGACATCATCTTCGCTAGTAGAACACATACTATTCATGATAACATCTTGTATATTAAATGCATTTATTATTATTATAATTCTTTATTAGCACTCTTGACTGATTTATTATAATAGGTTTGAATCGGATTGCATAAATTTTGTGACTGAACAATTATTATTATTATAATTTTTCTTTTATAATAATTATAAATTATTTCCTATTATAATTACATTAAATATTTATTTCAGGATTCCAGATTTCAACTATTTTACTTTTAATTTTATATATTACAATTCTGGATATATACGCAAAAATGTATATGAGATATCCTTAAAATCTGTGAAGTTAGCAATTTTTGCCTAGTGCATTTTTGACTAAGTTATATTTGTCATGGTCATGGCAACTGAGAGTGCTGCATTTATTAAAGAAATGAAAATGGGCGATAAGTGTAATTGAATGGGTAATTATTTGCTTAAGTAGACTTTTTTTTTGAGAGGGGAATGCAGGATTCTTTCTTGTTAATAGCATTCTTATCTCTCATGATGTGTCAGGCCTCTTTCAGTTTACACTTGGTATTGTTGACTCTAGGCATATGGTGATGGCAGATGTAGGCTCGAAGGGGTGGCTGAAAGTAGATTGGTGTTCATAAAAAATAATTTGGTATCCATTTGGGTTTTAGCATGGTTGTATATGTACAGATGTTTTGCTGATTGAGTAGACAAGTTGGCCTTTGATTCTCCATAATATATGGCATGGCAGTTAATTTAAGCATATCTGGTCTTGTATACAATTTGTGATTTCTGGTTGGGGGTAGAATGTCTTTTGTGTTGTTAATAAATCAGTTCTGAGGGGGATGAGTGCATGGAGCAATTTAGTGAATTGTAGAGCAAATTTCAGTAAGGTGATGAGTAGTACTAGGAATGTATGATAGTGAAGACCGGAGTTTATTATCAGCTTCTGGACAAGGGTGTCTAAGCTTAAAATAAAAAATTTTGATAGTTTGAGTTAATATTACAAATTTATGTATTTAGTTCATCAGAAATACCTATGTATGTAATGCTCTAACTAGATCAGAAATGGGAAGTGGTTTCAGATTTATATATTTCTGAACCCAGTTCAGCATCTATATATTTTGGTGCCTTGGGTTTTTCAAAAAACCACAGTACCCATTACACAAGCTATTAATAACAATAGCAAACTCTCCATACAGTAGTGCCATCCAGTGCAAGCCTTAGTAATTAATGGATGCAAAAAGGTTTGTGCGAAAATCCCTATCTAGTGTCTACTCATCTAATATCCCCAGATTAATTTCATAGTTTAAAATAAGAAGGAATTCTTCACTTTATTAAATAAAAAATCAGTCTGTATGTATTATTTATCTTAATCCTAAACAAGCATTTTAGAAATTTCTCATAAAAAGAATAAACATTTTAAAACATTATAACGACTGTATGTAGTTATCATTTCAAAAGCTAAATTTGCATTTTGTTTATCACCAGGAACTGATGTCGAACTTTTTTTTAAGTTATCCATGTTATGATTTTGCAATAAACCTCTATATAATGAGATATTATTGTATATAGTGCTATGTTTTTATACTGTAATAGTGATATTAGCGATTAAGCCAATGCACATGTACTTTAAAGATAAATTATAAATGAATACTCTCACTTTTCCAGACACAAGATATAGTTTTTTAAGAAGATGGAATGAATCCACCCATCCTTTTGACCCAAACATGTATGTATGGGCAAATCTTAAGCATATGAAAATGAGAACGTGAAGATATTAAACATTCACTTTAAATTATATTTATTATTCTTGAACGAATGATGCTTGCGAAATCGTTACAATTTACAATACGTCATTCTTTAGTTGAAATTAAACATATATAATGAGATATTATTTTATATAGTGCTATGTTTTTATACTGTAATAGTGATATTAACGATTAAGCCAATGCACATGCGCTTTAAGTCATTCGTTCAAGCATAATAAATGTAATTTAAAGTGATTGCTTAACATCTTCACACTCTCCTTTCCATATACTTAAGGTTTGCCCATACATAAATGTTTGGGTTGAAAGGATGGGTGGATTCATTCCATCTTTTCTAAAAGACTACATCTTGTTTCTGCAAAAGTGAGAGTATTCATTTATAATTTATCTTTACAGCGCATGTGCATTGGCTTAATAAACCTCTATAGAAACAGATACATCACAATTTTAAAACAAATATTTATTAAATATAGCTTCTGTGGAAATAAGCAAATATATATAAGCAAAAAGAATAAAATATAAAAAGACTTTTGCCTAGCAACAGAGACTTGTTTATACTCTGTTTGAGAGACTGGTTTATACTCTGTTTGAATGATGCACTATTTGAGTCACAGTTACTATTTGACAAACTCAAGCTCATTCATTTTATAGAATTCATTGAGTGATTATTATAAACAAGGCATTTTAAAATATCATATATATATATAGACTCATACATATGAGAATATTTATTAAAAGTCTCATATAAAAATAAGCAATATTATTTTGGCAAAAAAAAAAAAAAAAATGTTAAAATTGAAACGTTTTAATTTGATCAGCAATTTTTTAGAATAAGATGCTAAACTTCCTGTATATTGTTTTGTCTTAAAATACAACTTATTTCTAAAAGATAATAAAAAATAAAACAAATCAAAATTGTTATTTTGACTTTAAATTTTTTTTTTTTAAATCTAAACAATTATATAGTGCGATTTTAAACTTATCAGTGACTTTTAAACGGAAATATCAAAATAGATTACCTGCGATTTTTTTAAAATAAAAGGAAGATCAGATCAAAATATTATCTTTGTATAATAAAGTCAGAAAAGGGCATCAATTGGCAATTTTAATAGTTAATAACTCCATAAACAATATTTTTTATGGCGTATATGTGTGACAATAGGAGATCATGGTGTACTAATAAGGTACAATATATATATGTGTGTGTAAAAGTAATCTGTTCCAATGAAAAGGTAATTAGTTTTCTCTCCAAACTAACTTAATATGCATAACATAGTGACATAATTTAACTATTTGTCACAAATGGTTTAAATCAGGTGTGGGCAAATAATGGCCTGAGGGCCACAAGTGGCTTACTAAGAGTTTTTATGCAGCCCGCCAAGACAATCAGAAAAATCTGCCTTGCTCTGAGATTTCCTTCCTGTTGCTACCGAATATTCATCTCGTATTTTCCACTAGGATTGCCACATCAATACACATGTGCAGTGTAGATACAATGTGCAGTGCTTTTCCAGTTGATCTGGTTAATTTCAATTTTGCATTAGCAAATATATACATTTCCAACTTTAGTGAAACCATGAACCCTCCGAAAAAATGTAAAATCAGTAATGAATGTCATGTGTTTAATGAAGAATGGACAAATATTTCTTTGGTAATATAGGGAATAAAGCAGTGTGTTTATTGCATCATGGAAAAAGGTGTGGCCCTCCGCTAACCTTTGCTTCCACAAAATGGCCCCCTGATGTGGCCTTCCACCAACCTATGTGGCCCCCAAGCCAAAACAATTGCCCACCCCTGGTTTAAATCATAGTGTGTATCTGGATTATAAGTTGTGACATGAAGTGTAACAATATGTTTTGACCTTGAATTATCATCATTAGTGCTCCCCTTGCCAGGTCACCAAATCTTGCAAAAACTCTTTGTGACTCAGTTTGAATCATTTCAAATGTTTCGGTAGTAAAATGTTCAACTTAAAACAAAATTTAATGTCAGCTCATTGTTTCATTGTGATTTAAAATATGAAATATAACCCCATTTTGTGTTATAAGTCATGATCCAGATCTATTAGCACCTTAAAATTTTTGTGGTGAATAACTAAACAATGTTGCTGCACAATGCATGCATTGATTGATGCATGTTGTTGCATATAGTTCGGAAGAACCACTGGGATTCACTGTATGAGTATGCTCAATGTATATGTAAACAAAGGAAATAAATCAGACACCCAGGCTATGAATTAAAGGTACTTTAAATGTTGAACAAGGAATCAAGACTACAATGAATCTACCTGTTCTTGAGAGATCTGACATTTATAAACACATCTGTCAACATTGTTGATAATTTAGAGTGAAATTAATTTAGTAACCAGAAGAAATATAGTATTTACGATAATTACCAACAAAAGGGTATGCTTATAAACATTAAAGGTGGATTCATTCTATTCTTGATCGCTTGTTCAACATTTAGAATGCTTTTAATTCATACCCTGATGGAGGGCCATTTATTCCCTTTGTTTATATATATGTGTGTGCGTGTTAAAATGTATATTCAATACACTAATAACGATGGGTTTTGTAACTATAATATGATTTGAAACCAAATGTTGTGGATACAGAAGAACTACCACATCTTATCTAAGCATCAAGATATCTTACCATAGGATCAAAAATAATATTTTGAATCGGTTCAACGGGTACATTCATTATTTTAGTAGCAAATTTTAAAGTGGAGATCTGAAATAAATATATAAACAATTTTAAATCCTCTAAATATACATTTTTCTTTTATTTAGTAACATATAATTTATAATGATATGATAAATTGGTATTAGTAGAACCACCCTTTACCCAATTTGGAGTCCCCATTCACATAGCAATAAGATAAAAATTAAGCTAATGAAAAAGTAATCAATAACTTTTTCTTATCAGTCTATATCTTTGTAGGATATTTTTCTATACCTAATCACCATGCCTCTCTGTCCATTCGTAAATCTTCTTGAAATTTCCAGACTAATTTTTTTACCTATACGCTCTTAGCAACTTATTTAAGTTTTGCTCATTTTCTTAAAAATCAAAAACAAATAACAATTTTTACTATTATTAAGCATTGAAAAATCTGTAATTGTTCCAAAGAAAAATTAACCTCTGATTGTGCTCTGTTTTCATAACAATTATAAATCTCTCTACCATATGATCAATAAGGGTTGGCATATATATATGAATACGCTTTAAGCTTAAGTGATTCACTTCAGCTTTTAAAACTTCGTACAGATGGTAAATAGTCCAATAAAAAAAGTTATAGATCACATGACCCCATTCTTTTAAGCTTGAAGATATAAACAATGAGCATTGCTAATTTCTCCAACAGGCTTTATGATAAATGCTTAGAGCTATTAGTAATGCTCATTGTTTATATCGTAAAAGTTTAAAAGAATAGTCATGTGATCTATGACTCTATTTTTTTATTTGATTATTTATAGTCTCTGCTTGATGTCTTATGTGATGTTATATTGCTAAGACTACTAATATATGCTTTGGCTGAGGATCTCTCAGCACCATATAGCTATTTGAGTTGAATAGCTGGGTTTGAAGACATGTAGATGTCTGAAAATTTCAGACTTTCCACTCAATAGATAACTTTTAGATAAATGCTGTCTTTGGGCTGATATTTTTAGATTTAGTGTCTGAAGCTACCCTAGCGCCTCTCTGAGGAGTGCCAACGCATGAAACAATTGGTCAGAGGTTTAGGGAGGGTTTCCTGATAGAGATATTTTAAATGCTTTCTCTGTCTAAGCATTTATCACAAAGCTTGTTGAACAATTAGTAATGTTCATTGTTTATATCTTATACATGGTGATTGCATGGAGATTTATAATAACAAATTGACCACTTCCTTTATTTTCTATAATATCTTATATCAATGCAATTATAGCTATGAAGAAGACTGCAGGACAGTCAAAATGTAAGATTGTGTATGCATATATGTACAATAAAAGATTTTTTCTAAAAAGTGTTTAAATAGTGGATACATTGCATTTATATGAGATTTATAATAGTTGCAAAAACAGTGCATGATCAGAGATTAATTTCCTACTGTATAATTAAAAACATGATTGCTAAACATATCATTTTCAAGTTTATTTTCTAAAGATGTCAGATTATTTTCATGTCTTTAAGGTTGTTGGTAATATTAATGCTTTGAGTCTGATTTATTATAAAATATATAAAACTTGTCAATTATTACATATATTTTGAGTGTATTGGTTAAGTAATTATTGTGTATTGGTTCGATTGCTGAAAATATTACTTTTAGATTTATTTTCTAAATATACAATATTATTTTCATGTTTTAATTTATTATTATTATTTTGTTTTTGATTTCTTATTAACATAATATAATGAGCATTCTAATAGCTATAAACAAACTTTTTGATAAATGCCACAAGAGAAAGCATTTAAAATCTATATCTAGAATTAATTCTATTCCCAAACCAGTTTCGAGTTAAAGGCTTTTATCAGTGATGCATTAGATTACTAGATTATATAATATTTGTAATACAAACTTATTAATGTCAATTCACATGATGTATGACTTGGATTTTTTTACTATTTCTTATCAAATATATGAAAATTATAGATGGCTTTTTCATTTGTTTATGTATCTTATTGCTATATGGATGGTGGTTCCAATTGCGGTACATATTTTATATTTTCATTGATATATGAATTATAAATTTAATAAAATTAAATTCAGTACAATGTTTATTCTAATATAAAAAGACATTTATAAAACAGGATTAGTGGGCGGCTCTAAAAATATAGCTACCAAAGATATTTAAGGATTAAACAATTTTTATACATCAAGATCAAATTCTAGATGATTCTATCCTACATCTGAATCCCATATTCTATGACAAATTACAGTCCAGCCTTGCCATGAAAATTTGAGCAATTTAAAATTTTTGATTCTTTAAAGCACTAATTGATGATTCACAAATTAAAATTTAACATCAAGAAGTTGAACCAAGCCATGAAAAGAGGAGTAAACAGCCGAGATTTGAAAATATTATTTAAATTTTGACAGTTTGCTAAGGATCCAGGCATAATTTCTTTGCCAACTGTAAAAGGGCTAAATTCTTGGGAAATGATTCATAATCTAACGATTTTTAGAGACTTCTCTTTCTATTTATATGAACACTAATGTGAATATTCTAAATTCGTTATAGAAATGATGAAAGTGAAGACACAGTCTTCATAATAGACCAGGATTGTGTTATTTTAACTGGCCCAAGGATCCTAACAGATTGTATAATAGTTCTAGTTTTTATGACATCACTCTTTTAATACTAAATTTGAGCGTGATCTCTGATAAACAATGGCAACATTTAATTTTTGATTTAAGCTTAAGATTAAGAGCAGATAAATCTAGGTTAATCCTACATGACTTAAATGTACAAAGAAGCAATTTTCTTCTTAGTATTGAAGAACCTTCCATGTTCTTCATTTGTCTTTTTTTCCCTTGGCTTCCTTTTCATTATCAAACCATGATTAACTGCTATCAAGAGCATCTTTTTTTTTCCTTGGCTTCTTTTCATTATCAAACCATGATTAACTGCTATCAAGAGCATGTGGTGTTTCTCCCTTGGAAAGTAATCATATCATGACTCCCATTCAGTTTGGCTGTGAACCAATAATGCTTAAAGTCAGGAAGATTTTACCAGATACTAACTTCGTTGCAGAGAGGATTGAAGATTTCATTTTGTAATGAAGTCTTTTCCTAATTCAACAATGATTTCCCATTTCCAGCATATGCTAATATCTTCTATTATTAACCTTTTACCAATATTTCTCCTTGTTAAATCCCGCACTTACAACTGTGCCAATGTTATATCTACAAGTCATACTGTGCGGTCCAGCCAATAACGTTATAGAATTCCCCATGCTGTTCTTTTCCAACGAATCGGTCTGCCATGAAGCTCTCCAATGAGTTGGTCTACAATAAATGCTCTCCAAACGAGGTGGTCTGCAATGAAGCTCTCCAATGAATTGGTCTGCAATCTGTCAACGAATGCTCTCCAACGGAGATTGGTCTGCAATGAAAGCTCTCCAATGAATGCTGTCAATATCTCCACTGCGGTCTCTTTCAGTTACATCCGTGAACTACATTTCCACTGGGTGCTGATCATGGACCCACCAGCACTGATCTCTCTACTTAAATACAGCTTACTCCAATACTGCTGACTGCTCTCTATATTACACTGCTAGATGTTACCCAGTCTTCTTATTGCTCTCTGACAACTGCAATGATCAATCAATGCACTGACCAACAAGGTAATGTCTCTTATCCAGAAACACTTGCATCCGCTAAACATTTCTAGGAACCGTCGATCGCCACCATACCAATGCACTAATTAAATTCTTCAGCCAGATCGCCACCACACCAATGCACCTAATTAAATTCCTCAGCCCTCAGAGTGCGATCTAAAAATCAGCCTTACTTCAAATAAATTCTAGTTTTTTCTGGAGTGCACAAACATGTTTGCCATTTTACAAAACACTACACTCTTCATTTATGAAAAAGATTTTTCCAAAACTAGGTAGTAATAAAGTTAACAATAGTTGAAAATGGTCTTAATCAAATGTCTTTATTTAAATATTTTAAGAATATCTGGTACAATGGAAGTTATAAGTACAGTGTATCCCAATAAAAAGATGGCTGATTCTCTAAGTTGCCTGCAATGCCACCTCTGATCACGTGTTATGTGTTACCACAGTTTAACTCCACTTATCACAAAAAATTTGAATTGCCAGCATAACTGGATCACGAGGGATTATGATGTAAAATACGACATGTTTTGTACTTCTATAGATTATCTTTAGTTCCTTTGCTACCATCATGAAATCTCACACACCACTTGTGTCTCATGGCCTCACTAACATACACAGTTGGAATCATTTCAACTGTTTCAATAATAATTTTGCCTAATTTAAAACAAGATATAAAATGTGTAGCCACATTTTATGTCCATAACACTTCAGATATTTTAGCCTCTTAAAACCCTCATGGTGAATAGCTAAGTGATCCTGTTCCATAATACATGTGTTGATTCACAAATGGTGTTACAATCAGGCTGGAGAAACAGTTACCAAAAACTTCTTCAATGGATCACAATATGTATATCTAAATACCATACATAGACTTGATTTAATGATGTCATGTGATTAAAGAAATCTGATGTATTAAATGTCAACTGGGGTTTAAAGTTTATATCTGGATCTAAAAAATGATATGATATTCTATGCTTATCTTTTTTCCAAAAACATATTTTATGAATACTACTACTACAGCTTTAAAATTAAAAACTCCATATTTATGCAACAATAGCTTGAATCAGTCTGGGGATATGTATAGGACTACACTGGATAGGAGTTTATTAAGCACTGCCATCATCTAAGCTATTTACTAATGTTTGTTTAGAATTTTTAAATTTCTAAAGCAGTCAATTTAATACTTCTTTATTTGCAAATGGAGTAAGGTGCTGTAAAAAAAGATGTTTTAGGAGACTGTTGGGCAACAGATTGTGAGAACAATTTTTGATGAAAATGAAATAGGGTTTTTATTAGTAAAATATCGATAAACATTTGCGAAGTTTTGAGAAAGATATATCTTTAAAATGTCTAATTTTATATTTTTATGACATGGTTAACATAAACATACTATTTGCAGTCAATAGAAGGATACTACTCCTGTTTACTCTAGATTAGTGGTGGCCAACTGTTGACTACAAGAGAATTTTGACTGTCCCGCAGAAAACTCTGGATATTATTTGCATTTTTATGTTTATTAATAATAAAACAAATAAAAAAAATTCTTATATTCCTGAATGACAATTTTCACCTTTATATTGCACTAAATTCAAGAAATGTACTAAGAGGGAGCTTTGCACAAGAGAAGCAATAATACTGAAGCAACATTTATATTTTTGTTATATTAGATAGGTGAATTTTATATTACTAAAATAGAAGTTCTCTGATCATTATTTTAATGTATTTGTTTTTAAAAAATATGTATTAGTGGTCTGTGGGTTTTAAAATAATGAAATTAATTGTCCATGAGGTCCAAAAGATTGGTGACCACTGCTCTAAATGATTTAAAAGTAATCGTGATAGAAGATATCGATGCAAAAATATTTATGAGAATATCGAAAATCTTTAATTTTTATTTAATCAAAGACTTTCACCGTCCATTTTACTATGTCTGAGTGCAGTATGGAAGATTGAATATTGCAAGAGAGTATTAAAAAATGCACTAAAGCAAATTATCTTTTATAACTTCAATTCATTTGAGTCATCTCATGATAAGTAACTTTATTTCACCTCTAGTCAGATCACCACCCCTATGGGCCAAATATTCCAAAACTAGTCAACACTCATAAAAATCTTTATAGGACCAAGTCCTCTATTTACTATCACTGGAGGCATTTTTCAGGGCCTAAATCTGTATCCAGTAATATTTTCCAGTTCAGAATGTGTTCCTTGAAAAGGTGGGTTTCCCAAGCTGCATGGAATGCTGTCTTTGAATCAATGTATGTTACATGAGTGATATACTTTACCTATTAACCACAAAACTTTTTTAAATTCACTAGTGTATCTGGATCACTAATTATGGTAAGGTGTGATTTGAATCATAAGCCCATGATAAAACACTGAGCTAACATTAATGCATATTTCAAATTGAGCAAAATTGCTACTGGAACATTTGAAAGGATATAAACTATATGAT
>JAQFVV010015076.1:0-20901 GCA_028023455.1 Epiperipatus broadwayi | reverse complement strand
GACATCTATCTATCTATCTATCTATCTATCTATCTATCTATCTATCTGTCTGTCTGTCTGTCTATCTGTCTGTCTGTCTGTCTGTCTGTCTGTCTGTCTGTCTGTCTATCTATCTATCTATCTATCTATCTATCTATCTATCTATCTATCTATCTATCTATCTATCTATCTATCTATCTACCTACCTACCTACCTACCTACCTACCTACCTACCTACCTACCTACCTACCTGTCTATATGTCTGTTTATCTATCTATATGTCACCAAGATTCTGGTATACAGTACCGAAAGCGCTTGGCAAATTGTTGTTTATAATTAATGTTTTTTGAAATTTGGCTGCTCTGTAACATGTTCTCCCTACCTATCTGCCTGCCTGCCTATACACCTGCATGCCTATCTGCCTACACACCTCCCTACCTTCCTTCTGCCTGCCTTCCTACCTACCTACCCACCTACCCACACACCCGCCTACCTATCTACCTACCTACCTACCTATCTACTTCCCTCCCTCCCTTTCTCTCTCCCTTCCTTCCTACCTTCCTCCCTCCCTCTCTACCTCCCTCCCTCCCTATCTCCATACCTACCTCCTACCTACCAATCTCCCTCCCTCCCTACCTACCTATCTACCTACCTATCAGCCAATCAATCAATTAATAAGTTGCATCATTAATGACATTATCTGAATTGATTTAAATAAAAAAATAATTTTACTGAAAATTTCATTAGAATTAAAAAAAAAAACTTTAAACCTTTTAAAAACAAAATGTCACAATTTTCTGACAATATTTTTATATAAAAAATAAAAAGGAAAGTAAAAATATTTTATATTGGAAAAATTATTGGTTTAGTGCATTGTTTGTTAACATTTTCAATGATTAGTGCCAATAAAATGCATTTTTATAATATAGTTACAATCTGAATAAAATGTTTTACTATATTCCTAACATAATGATACAATCAAGGTGATTTTTGCTAGTCACAGTATTAGAAGCAAGTCAAATTTCATAAAGATGATCTACCAGTAATAGTTTGCTTATCAGCCTTTCAATATAAGTTTATTCTAGAATGTTTTTAAAAATTTTATCATAAATTTTACTGATTACTGATGCTTAATAACAATCTAATTTATATAAACTTTCTGTATTATGTTTCAAAACAAAGACTTATAAAATGTTTTCTGTAAACTTTTGTATTTTTTATCATAATTTCAATTAATTAATGCAGGTGTTTATTCTTTCTGTTTTTATTATTCATATTCTTAAAAGAACTTTTGAAAACAAAAAACAAACAAACAACAACAACCTATAATACATTAATATCTATTACAATCTAGAATTGCAAATTGTATAACTAAAAATAAATAAATCTAAATTTGAACCTGTTCTAGTTTACCTTTCCTAAACTGAATTTTGAATAAAATTTCTAACATTTCATAGTAAAATTGAATGGCAAAGCTAAAAATAAAATTTTAGAACTGATAACACTTTAGAAATTATAAATAAAAAATTATAAGTCAGCAATGAATTGTTCCCCTTCCTATATTAATGACATGTAAGAAAAGAAAGAGAGAAAAAGACAAAGTATTTGTATCTTTCTTTCTTTTATTTATATAAACATGATATAATATACTAAAATTTGTATCCAACATGTTTTGGAGAGAGTGAAAGGGGGTGTTTTTTAAAAAAATTATTATTGTAATGACTCCAATGTCATATATTCCCTAGTTCAGTGGTACCGAACCTATGGCACACATATCACAGGTGGCACATATGAAAATTTTTCTGGCACGTTATCGATTTTCAAATTGTATCCTCATTTTACAACGAAAAATGCAAGATTTCAAAAATTTAAGCCGCCATCTAGCCATAGAATACTAAATTTGAACAAATGGCCGAACAAAAATTTCCGAATAGTAATGATGTAATTGTGATATGATAGAAACTTTATATTCAAAGGGGAAGAAATGCGTGCAGACAAAGAACACATTTATAGAAAGTGATGTGACAGAAGTTTTTCTTAATTGGTATTTTGTTAGTAATTTTGGTGCTTGTCTTATAGCTAAAGATGCCGTTGGATGGTGCCATTTTCACACTAAAACTATAAAATATGAACATTCATGGGCCATTGATTTTAATAATTTTTCTGTGCTTTTTTGTAATGCGAAAATAAAAACAAAACAAAATCATCTTTTTTAAATATTATTTTTTATTAACGTATACAATTTAAATGATAATAATAAATGTAAAATAAAATCAACAAATTACAATTTGATTCATGTTTTTTATATCGTATACTTTTTAAATTGTGTTACGGCTTTTTTTTATCAATTTTCTATCGGATATTTTTTTACTTGTGTTACAGCTTTTTTTTTATCAATTTTCTATTGGATATTTTTTTACTTGTGTTACAACTTTTTTTGTTGTTGTTTAACTAAAAAATAAT
Source organism: Epiperipatus broadwayi (assembly GCA_028023455.1). Taxonomy (NCBI): domain Eukaryota; kingdom Metazoa; phylum Onychophora; class Udeonychophora; order Euonychophora; family Peripatidae; genus Epiperipatus; species Epiperipatus broadwayi. The sequence goes on along the minus strand of JAQFVV010015076.1, from coordinate 18,459 downwards.
AATCATAATAAAAGTAAAAGTTGTTATGGTTAGATTTAGGGTTAGTTTAGGGTTAGTGTTCTGTTGTTCGTAATGCTAAAATAAAAAAATTCAAAATCATAACCGTACTCGGACAAAAGCAAGAAAGTCAAACTTTTTTAAAGTTCAACAACAAACACATACAAATGTCTTCTTTACTTATTAAACATGTTTATAATATTTGCTTTTTATGAAATTTACAAAAAAACCTGTATATTTGGACTTTTTTTACTGGATATTTTTTTCGTACTGCTCTTTTTTACTTCAAAAATATACAGATGGTAGAATCTTCTTTGTCTTGTGGAATGTTACTAACAGTACGTTACTTGACACATTACCTAATTGCAACTCAATAAAAACATAGATATTTACCATTTTCCCAAATAAAAGTTCAATACAGTACGTTGTAAAAAGTCTTATAATTATTGCTTTAAAAATCTGAACATTTCAATAGTTTAAAATAAAAAAAAATCCATTGAAAACAACATTTCAATACAATTCAAATACAAACTCTCTCATCAAGCCATAATTATTTTATAAATTGTGTGAATTCGGAAAATGTATTTGCTGCTATGCGACATACATGCTGTACTGCGATGCAACATAGTGGCCTGCATTCTGTAGCACAACAAAAAAATTGTATTATAAAAAACGCGGGTTTGAATGTGTCAGCCGCAGAAACAGCATTTTTATGTGTCTTGGCATGAAAACCATGCCATAGAGCAGCATCTTTAGCTAAAAGGTGAGTACCATAATTTAATTAAGTTGTTCCAATTTTTTCTATTTAATTCTCAGCACCGGATTATTCTTTCATAAGTTTTATATTTATAATAATCTCTCAGCTTTGTGGCTATTAATTGCTTATTTCTTGTCCTGACCATAGTTTGTGATATGTCGATACAGACAGAGTGCGTGCAGACTAACTCACTGTGACAAGAATAAATATTGAACCTGTGCACTGTGTAATAATATTGCTTTGTGGCTGAATTTTAAAGGTAATTAATTTAAACATATATTAAAGGGAAGATTTTTGAAATATTTAAAAAAATATTTTTGTTATCAATTTTCATAAATTTCTTCTGGTTTTATCCAATGTGGCTAATGAAAATAAAAAAAACAAAAACTACTATTAAAAACAAGCAGCGGATAATTCCAAAGTTGGACTCAAGAGTCATCATTATCATCAACAACAACCATTATCAATCCACTGCAGGATGGTCTTTCCAAGTTCAATCCATCTTCGATCTTTAGCTCCTCTTTTCCACATCACCCCTGCACACTTTCTTATTGCATCCATCCATCCATCTCACATATGGTCTTTTTCTGGGTCTTTTACAATCTCTTGGAATCCAGTTTAAGATTTCAATTGTCCATCTATTATTATCTCTTCTAGCAATATGTGGCCAGCCAAACTCCACTTCAATCTTTTAATTTTTTTAATGAGATCAGTAGCACCGGCTTGTTCTCTTATCCATATATATTGCATTTTCAATCTCTTCTTGTTACTTCCAACATGCATCTCTATATACTTCTTTGAGTGGTCTGAAGTCTCTGTATTGCTCTTCTATTAAGTGTCCAAGTCTCAGATCCATAAGTAAAAACTGGTAAAACACATTTGTTAAAAACCTTCCTTTTCAAACACATAGGCATATTTCCTTTTAGAATCAGGTTATTTCTACCAAAAGCACTCCAACCAAGTTTAATTCTATGATTAATTTAATCCATTATGTTTCCATCTGTATTAATAATCTGACCAAAGTATATGTAGCTGTTAACGTCTTCTAATTCATCATAATCAATCTTTATTTTCATATTGTGAGCAAAGCGATTAAACATTATTTTAGACTTTTTAACATTTATCTTTAATCCTACTTTTCTACTTTCATCTGATAACTCCTGCAACATTTCCTGCAGCTCTGAAGCATTATTTGCAAAAACATCTACATCATCTGCAAAATCTAAATGATTTAAATAATCTCCATTTATTTTCCTTCTTTAGTTTCCCATTTTAATCCACAAAATACTTCTGCAGCACTGCTGTAAAAAGTTTTGGAGATATGGAGCCACCTTGCCTTACACCTTTCTCAATGTTGACTTTCCCAGTATCATTATGTAATGTAATTGTTGCTGTTGCATCTTTATAAATATTCTTTAAAATATGACAATATCATGGATCTATATCTTGATGATCCAATGGTTTAATCACTAAAGAAATGTTTATAGAATCAAATGCCTTTTCATAATCTACAAATTCAAAACATAATGGCAACTCATATTCATTTTTTCTTTCTATAACTTCTCTCAATACTTGGATATGATCTACTGTACTAAAACCACTTTTAAATCCAGCTTGTTCTCTTGGTTGGTGGAAATACAATATTCTCTGTAGACGAGTCATAATTATCTTGGTAAAAATTTTCTATAAAATCGATAAAAGGCTGATAGGTCTGTAATTTCTAATATCTTCTTTATCACTTTTTTAAATATTAATATTATTACTGCATTCTTCCAATCATCTGGTACATCTTTATCATTTAGACATTTGATATATAACTTTGCTAAAATTTTCTCTATTTCTTCACCTGCTTCTTTTAATATATCAATTATAATTCCATCATTACCTGGAGCCTTTTCTTTCTTCATACATTTAATTGTATATCTCACTTCTTCATTTAAAATTCTGGGCAATTTGGAAAATGTAATAGATATAGGTGGCACTTGTTCTTTATTACTATATAATTCTTGATAAAAGTCTTCTGCCCATTTCATGATGTCATCTCTCTTTTTAGTAATAATTCTATCTTTTTTTCTTATTGCAGATATAAATTTCCTACCAATACCAAAATGTTGTTTTACATTCTTGAGATTTTTATTTTCTTCTACAGCTTTCCTTGCTAGTTCACAATTACACTTTCTTATATTACTTTCAACTCTTTTCTGCATCAGTTTACAAAATTTGAGATATTCAATCCTTTTTAATGCATCATTTTTGTATATCTTCATATTCCTTCTTTTCTTCATAAATTTTCTAGTCTCAGAAATTTTATTGGTCAATTGCTGCTTTTTTCTACCAGCTATCTTTATTGCATTTTTTAAAAGTGTATCAGTTATTTTCATATTAATTTCATTTCACATCTGAATCACGTTCAAAATCAACTAACATTTGAAACTGATTTGTAAGTTCTAATTTAAATTCATTAGAATACATTTGAAACTGATTTGTAAGTTCTAATTTAAATTTATTAGAATGTCTCTAAAGATTAGGAATATCAACTGTAAATATTGTTTTTCTTAATAATTTTTGACTCTCTAGTTTGCATTAACACATATCTTACATCTTAATAATCGATGATCACTTCCTGTGTTAAATTTATTAAGAACATTACAATCTTGAAATATGTATTTTTCTGTTAGTCAAAACATAATCTAATTCTGCTGTGCCTTCATTTGAATGCTTCTATGTCCATTTTCTTTTAACATTTTTCTCAAAAAAAGAGCTCATAATATAAAGTTTTTCTTTTTCTGCAAACTCCACAAGTCTATGTCCTTTCTCATTTTTATTACTATAACCAAAATTACCTACAGCACTTTCATCTATCATTTGTTTACCAATTCTAGCATTAAATTCTTCCTTAACAATTTTAAAATGTTGTTTATTCAAGAGTATGGGATGATTAATAAAGCGGTGTGCGTTTTATGTTCTGGTACAGTTGTATGCAGGGCATTCTCAATTTAATTATGAGACAAATTATGAGACAAATAATATGCTGCTTCTTGAGAAACGCAAGGAAGAACAAAAGGAATTTATTGCTCAGGCAGTTAAAAACAAGAATATGCAGTCAGCATCTTTAATAAAATTTATCACCAGTTCTTCAAATATAATCGCTTCTAGTTGTATTTTATATTGGACTATTTTCATCATCTAGTATGCGTATTGAATGTCTTTAAAAAAATTTAACTTTATTTAAATATTCCAAATACATTCAACTGTTAGTAATAGCACACCAAACAGGTTAGCCCTGTTTGCTTACTAGTTGTTCGCAATTATTAAAATACTGCCATCACATACAAATCATCGGTTTTTATCTTTATATATATAATTATTAAAATTAACAATTTACATATAAATAAAAACCTCGCACAATTACATTAAATAAAGTTAATTTTTTTAAAAAAGAGATTCAATATGCATGCATATTAGATGATGGAAATAGTCCAATATAAAAATACAACTAGAACACCATCATCGCAAACCTTCAGGAAAACATAAACGCTTCTAATTTTTTTAAAAAGTAAAACAACTTCATTAACAGAAAAATAAAAAAACCCCCAGATATTTACACATTAACAAAAAACATTTTTTCTTTTTTTAAAATAAGAAACACTATTCCATATCTTTTTTTCAATGGTTAAGTCACGGAAAAGTTCTCCAAAGATTCATGCACTGTTTAGATGAAATTAGACTTTTTTTTCATAATGAAAAAATTATGGAAAAATATAGTCGGTTACTGGATGTCTAATGGCTTTGCAAATTAATGTTTTTCACTGACTTATGCTCACATTTGAGTGAATTAAATGTTAAGTTGCAAAGTATTAATAAGACAGTTATTGTTATGTTCAATTTAATTCAAGCATTTGCAGTTAAATTGTAAGTTTTCAACCATGACATTATTTCTAACACATTTAGATATTTCTCAAATACAAAAAAATCTTCTTAGATATAAAAAGTTATGAAAAACCAGATCAAGTTAAAACAACACAAGAATTTTCTGCAATAATTCAGGCAATAAGCAATGAATTTTTTTTCAAGGTTTCAAGACATCAGACAATTTGCAGAAATATTGAAATTTATTTTATGTCCTGATACCATTGGATTAGATAAACTCAATATAGAAATTTTTGAGTGACTCAACTTTGAAGATTTAGAAATGCAATTAATTGATTTTCAGTCTAGTTTTATATGGAAACAAAAATTTGTTGATTTAAGAAAGGACATGGAAGCAATTGAAAATGATTGGTTATTGGACCCAATTAAAAAGAACACAGAATATGAAATGAAAAGAACCTGGAATGCCATTCCCAAAATCTATAACTGTTTTAAAAAACTAGCAACTGCTATACTATTTTCTCCTCAACTTATGCTTGTGAGTCATTATTTTCCAAAATAAACTTTATAAAAGATAGTTATAGAAATAAGCTGACTGATAAATCCAGCGCAGCATGTGCATTGCTTAAAGTTATGATTTATGAACCCGATATACAACATTTGTTATCCAAAGTACAACAACAAAAATCTCGTTAATAAAAGTTATAATTAGTATTGACTTTTATATGGCAAAATGTATTGTATACAATTATTTTGTGAATTTTTAAGTCAACTCCTTAATTTAATTAATAAAATTTTATAACAATTAAATTTTTACTGTTTATTTCCTACTAAGAATTTTCTGACACACCAGAGATTGGACAAAAAAAATAATTGTAATATTTGGCATGTGTACATAAAAAGGTTCACCACCACTGCCCTAGTTGGTGATGTACATATTGTTTAAAACCCATATTGTTTGAACAATATGTTTGGCATAAATAGGTCATAAACAAGCAACTATGCATTCTTATTACTGTCATTCTAATTCTAGAAGCCGAACAATTCATTCCATGTTACTTTGCATGTTGCTGAGGTCCATATGGAAAAGACAATCAATCACTGATTAAATCTCTTTTTTCACCATAAGTCATATTTTACTGATTGTTTTTAAAGTATTTTTCAATGCTTCAGCTACAATAGTCAATATGATGATTTTATTTATAAGAAATTCACCAACCAGCTTTTGGCTACATAATCAAAAAACACACCAGTCAAAATGCCTGGAAAATGCAGTTGGATCCAGAAATTAATACTGACATTAAAAAAACCAACTCATGCAATGGCTCTATGATGCTGTAAAGGAAGAAATAGATAGTGCAATATAAATGATCCAAGACTTACAGATATTATACCTCAAAGAATGTTACCAGTGCTACTGTAATTACTTTCTCTAACATTACCAGTGTTCAAAAAGAACATCACCATGGAAAGACAATAATAAAATATTAAAAGATCAGTTCCTGAAAAAAACCGTGTTTTGTGCCTGTCTCCTTATTTAACATGGTAAGATCTTATCATTATAAATGCTATAGGGCCTTAAACTTGAACCATAGCTTAAATATCTTTTGTTACTATAATATTTTTGTGTATGTGTTGATAGTTGGGATTATATGTGCAATCAATTTATTTATTCAGAATTAATAAATTGTTAAATATTTTTTTTATTGATTCATTTAATTTGTATTTGTAACTCAATCCAAATATATGCTTTTTACACACATATGCTGGTTAATATTCACAGCCTTGAGAAATCAAGCAATCCACTGGAGGACATGCTGGGATGGGGATAATGATGATCGTTCCTTTAAAAACTTTTCCAAAAGTAATTTTTTTTAGGAAATTTGCCACTTTTGAGTTCCTTTTTATTAAAAGTTAAAAACAAATAAAATATATTTGGGAGAACTGGTATCTTTAAATTATAAGTCATCACATTGATTACTGTTATTATATATTTGAATTAAAATTTTTATTAACCATATAACTTATTGCATAGATAATATACTTGCATTTAAATATTACCTTTAACTTATTATTTATTTGAATCGTTTATTGTCGACACCTTGAAGCTCTCATTACATATATATATATATTATGGTATCATTGGTGATGGCTTTAAACTTGTACTGTGAAAGTTTTATCATTATATAATTATCACAACCAACATTTTAGGACTTGATTATCCCTTTATGCTGCTTAAATTTTATGCTATACAATACATATTTATAAAACCAATTTTGTGGCTTGTAGCTCCCCTTTGTTATGCTTAACTTTATGTATGTATAGTCATGTAATGTATTGGGTTTTAAAGCATGAAAACATTTAGCTTGTAGTGTATAATGAATAAGTAAAATGCAATAAATATTTGGATTGAGAAAAAAATGTATGTACTAATATTTTATGAAAGCAGCAGGTTGTTTCTAGGTAAGCAAGGCACCAAGGCAGAGGTTATCACATTTTTCTGGAAAAGATTGTATACAAAAGGCTGAGACTGAGGTGTGTTTAATTAAGGATAGAAAAAAAATATATATAAAATAAATATTTAAGTTTGTAAACCTGCAAAAAAATAATCTAAAAGAAAGAAGAAAATTAGAAAACATTTTGTTATATATATATATATATAGTAGATATATATATAGTATTCAATTATTTAAAAAAAAAAATTTTTTTTTTATTCTTTTATACATACAGAGATTTATATGTATAGATTTATTATTATGAATAAGCAGTTCTTTTTGTGATTTATTATATAATATTTTTTTATTATTATTAAATAATATGTGTTAAATTTATTTAACTTTCATTTTGTTAAAATAGAGTAAATCAGAAAAGTGTGTAACAAGGCAATTAAGATTATTAGATTAGGAGATAAAAAAAATGTACACGTGTGAAACAATGAATACATCTGTACAAACACAAATACGCTTTTACACCTATTTCTGATGGCTATAGATGGCCAGATTTGTTGTTATCTGTATCTTAAGATTATTTTTACAAAAGAGGTGCTTTGATGTAGATAACGATAGCGATCAATTTTAAGTCTTTATTAATTGTGACCGACGTCAAACTTGTGAAGCTTTGATTTTTTTTTTAAGATAAAGATTTCCAGATGTTTTTTTTTCTTTGGTTGAAATTCGCGATATAAATGATTAAAACAATTTTTTTAGTCAGTCAGTCTTAAATTTTTTTAAAGAGATGATCAGTCAGTCATAAATTTTTTTAGAGAGATGATCAGTTGGTCTTAAATTTCTTTAGAGAGATGATGAGTTAGTCTTAATTTTTTTTAGAGTGAGAGTCACTCAAATTATTATTATTATTTTGAGACTCAACTCAGTCGGTCCTTCCTTGTTATTATTCTTAAGCAGAAATGTAAGCTTGGATTTTTTTTAAAAGAGAGTGAACGCTTTAATTTTTTTTTTTCTCACTCTTTGAAAGTTGAAAAAAAGAGAGCAAATGAAATGTGCGTTGATATAAAGCGTTCCTCTCTTTTAAAAAACAAAACATTTCTGCTTAAGAACTAATGCAAGGAACAATGACTGTTGAGGTCTCAAAATAATAATAATAATTTAGCTGATCATCTCTCTCTAAAAATTATGACTATTAAGATCATCTCTCTGAAAAATTAATGATTAACTGATCATCTCTCTAAAGAAATATTACTGGCTTGTTCATCTCTAAAAAATTTTGATTATTTGATCATCTCTCTAAAAAATTTAAAACTGAGCTGACTAAAAGATTTGTTAATAATCGCTATCAGCAATTCGATGAGAAAAAACATCTAGGAAATCTTTATCTTAAAAAAAAATCAAAACCTCACAAGTCTGGCCGTCGCTAAGTAATAAAGACTTAAAGTGATCATTATCAGCATCTACGTAAGCACACTCTTTGTAAAAATAATCTTAGGCCTACGATAACAACAGGTCTGGCCATCTATAATCAGAAATTGAGTGTAACCTTATCTTGTGTTTAATACGGATCTTATTCATTGTTTCCTACGTGTACTTTTTATCTCCTAATCTAACGATCTTAATTGCCTTGTTACACACTTTCTGATTTGCTTTTCTCTTTTAACAAAATGAATGTTAAAATAAATTTAACACATATTATTTAATAATAATAAAAAAATATATAATAAATCACAAAAAGAACTTTCTTATTCACATAATAATAAATCTATACAGTATAAAATCTCTTATAAAAGAATAAAAAAAATTTTTTTTTTAAATAATTGGATACTATATATATATCTACAATATATATATATAACAAAATATTTTCTAATTTTCTTCTTTCTTTTAGATTATTTTTTTGCAGGTTTTACAAACTTAAATATTTATTTTATATATTTTTCTATCCTTAATTAAACACCTCAGTCTCAGCGCTTTTTGTATGCAATCTTTTCAAGAAAAATGTGATAACCTCTGCTAAGTACTTACTAGCTACTGCCTCTGCTCATAAAATATTAATTGCAGCATTTTCTCAATCCAAACGCATTTTACTTATTCATTATACACACTACAAGCTAAATATTTTCATCTTTAAAACAATACATACAGCTATACATACATAAAGTTAAGCGGCGTACAAACACAAAATTGGTTTTATAAATATGTATTGTATAACATAAAGTAAGCAGCAAAGGATAATCAAGTCCTAAAATGCAATTTGTATTATATAATGATAAGAACTTTCACAGTACAAGTTAAAGCCATCATAATATTCACCATAATATATATATATATGTAATGAGAACTTCAAGGTAATCGACAATAAATTCAAATAAAATAATAAGTTAAAGGTAATATTTAAATGCAAATATATTATCACAATATAATAAATTATATGAATTAAATAAAAATTTTAATTCAAATATACAATAACGGTAATCAATGTTGTGACTTATAATTAAAGAATATGATTCTCAATATATTTTATTTGTTTTTGGCTTTTAATAAAAAGGAACTCAAAAGTGGCAAATTTCTAAAAAAAAATTACTTTGGAAAAGTTTTTAGAAGGAACGATCATCATTATCTACATCCAACGTAATCTCCAGTGGATTGCTGATTTCTCAAGACTGTGAATATTAACCGGCATAGCTAAGTATTGTAAAAAAAGCATATATTTAGTTGAGTTACAAATACAAATTAAAAAAATATTTAACAATTTATTAATTCTGAATAAATAAATTGATTGCACATATAATCAACTATCAACACATACACAAAATATTATAGTAACAAAAGATATATTTAAGCTATGGTTAAGTTTAAGGCCTAACATTTATAATGATAAGATCTTACCATGTTAAATAAGGGACAGGCACAAAACGCGATTTTTCAGGAACTGATCTTTTTTAATATTTTATTATTGTATATAATTGTTTTTACTAATATGTTAGAGAGTAATTACAGTAGCACTGTGTAACATTGCGAATATAATATCTGTAAAGTCTTGGATCATTTATATTGCACTATCCACTATTTCTTCCTTTACAGCATCATAGAACCATTGCATGAGTTGAGAAGTTTTTTGAATGTCGAGTATTGGAATTTCTGGATCAAGCTTCTCCGAATACGACTGAATGTGTTTTGATATGTAATAAAAAAACTTTGGTTAATTGAATTTCTTATAAAATAAAATCATCATGTGCTATTATAACTGAAGCGTGAAAATACTTTAAAAACAATCAATATGACTTATGGTGAAAGTTTAATCGAGTGATTGATTGTCTTTCATATAGTTTCTCAGCAACATGCAAGCAACATGGGAATAGTATTCATTTAATTGATAGTAATAAGAATGCATGAATTGCTTTGTTTATGACCTATTTATACCAAACATATTGTTCAAAAACAATATGGAGTTTTAAACAATATATACATCACAGCTAAGGAACATGGTGATGAGTATACATATACACGTAAATATTACAATTATTTTTTTGTCAATCTGGTGTGTCAGAAAATTCTTGAAGTAGGAAATAAACGGTAAAAAATTTAATTATTTAAAATTTTATTAATTAAATTAAGGAGTTGACTAAAAAATTCTGGAAACAATTGTATACAATACATTTGCCATAAAAAATTACTAATTATAACTTTTGTGCGAATTTTGTTGTTATTTTGGATAACAAATATTGTATATGAGGTTCATAAACTTTAAACAATGCGCATGCTAGCAAAACAGTTTATCAGTCAGCTACTATACTTTATTTTGGAAATAATGACTTAAGCATAAGTTGAGGAAAAATAGTATGGCAGTTGCTAGTTTTTAAAACGGTTATAGAATTTGGGGTGAACTTCAGGTTCTTTCATTTCGTATTCTGTGTTTAATTTAATTGGGTCCAATAACCAATCATTTTCAATTACTCCATGTCCTTTCTTAAATCAACAAATTTTGTTTCCCATATAAAACTAGACTAGCGAATTAATTGCATTTCTAAATCTTCAAAGTTATTGTCAAACTCAAAATTTCTATATTAATTTATCTAATCCAATGGTATCAGGACATAAAACAAATTTCAATATTTCAAATAAAATTATCTGACAATCTTGAAACCTTGAAAAAAAATTCATTGCTATTACCTGAAATCTTGTGTTGTTTTAACTTGATCTGGTTTTTTCATAACTTTTTATATCTAAGAAAGATTTTGAAATATCTAAATGTGTTAGTAATGTCATGGTTGAAAACTTACAATTTAACTGCAGATGCGAATTAAATTGAACAACAATAACAATGTATTAATACTTTGCAACAACATTAATTCACTCAAATGTGAGCATAAGAAGTAGTGAAAAACATTAATTTACTTAAGCCATTGGAACATCAGTAACCATTTTCCCATAATTTTTTTCATTATGAACAATTTCATGCAAACAGTGCATGAATCTTTTGGAGAACTTTCCGTGATAGCCATTGAAAAAAGATGAGTGATTTCTTATTTTAAAAAAAGAAAAAGGAAAATGTTTTTTGACCAATGTGTAAATATCTGGGGGTTTTTATTTTTCTGTTAATGGGACTGTTTTACTTTTTAAAAAGAGTAGAAGCATTTATGTTTTCCTGAAGGTGATGTGTTCTAGTTGTATTTTTATATTGGACTATTTCATCATCTAATATGCATGCATATTGAATCTCTTTTTTAAAAAATTAACTTTATTTAATGTAATTATTACGAGGTTTTGCATATCATAAATTATTAATTTTAATAATTATATATATAAAGATAAAAAACCGATGATTGTAATATGTGATAACGAGTATTTTAATGAGTACGAACAGCTAAGCAAACAGGGCTAACCTGTTTGAGTGTGCTATTACTAACAGTTAGTGTATTTAATTTAATAAAAAGTTAAATTTTAAAAGACATTCAATACACTACTAGATGATGAAAATAGTCAACAAGCCACAACTAGAAACGGTGCCAATTTGAAAAGGAACTGGTGATAAATTTTATTAAAAATTGCTGATACCATATTCATTTTTTAACTGCCTGAGCAATAAATTCCTTTTTGTTCTCCTTGCGTTTCTCAAAAAATGCCAGCTGTCTCATATTTAAATTGAGAATGCCACCGCTAACTGTACCGGAACATAAGAGCACATACCGCACAAAAATCCCCCACTCTTGATAAACAACATTTTAAAATTGTTAGGAAGAATTTAATGCTAAATTGGTAAAACAAATGATAGATAACGTAGGTAATTTTAGTTATAATAATAAAAATGAGGAAGGACATAGACCATTGAATTTCAGAAAGAAAACTTTATATTATGAGCTCTTTTTTGAGAAAAATATTAAAAGAAAATGAACATTAAACATTCAAATGAAATATTTACAAATAGAAAACTAACAGAAAAATACATATTTCCCAGGATTGTAATGTTCTTAATAAATTTAACAGGAAAGTGATCATCATTAACCCCACAGATTGTAAATGTGGTCAAAAATTATTAAGAAAAACAATATTTACAGTTGATATTCCTAATCTTTAGAGACATTCTAATAAATTTAAAATTAGAACTTACAAATCAGTTTCAAACGTATTCCTAATGAATTTAAATTAGAACTTACAAATCGGTTTCAAGGATAGGTAGTTTTTGAACATGATTCAGATTTGAATGAAATTAATATGAAAATAACTGATACACTTTCAAAAAACTGCAATAAAGATAGCTGGTAGAAAAAAAGCAATAATTGACTAATAAAATTTCTATTGACACTAGAGAATTTATGAAGAAAAGAAGGAATATGAAGATATACAAAGAATGATGCATTAAAAGAATTGAATATCTTAAATTTTGTAAATTGTGCGAAAAGAGTTGAAAAGTGATATAAGAAAGTATAACTGTGAACTATCAAGGAAAGCTGTAGAAGAAATAAAAGTCTCAAGAATGTAAAACAACATTTTGTATTGGTAGGAAATTTATATCTACAATAAGGAAAAAAGATGGAATTATTACTAAGAAGGGGATGACATCATGAAATTGGTAGAAGATTTTATCAAGAATTATATAGTAATAAAGAACAAGTACCTCCTATATCTATTACATCTTCCAATTGCCCAGAATTTTAAATGAAGAAGTGAGAAATGCAATTAAATGTATGAAAAAAGGAAAGGCTCCAGGTAATGATGGAATTATAATTGATATATTAAAAAGAAGCAGGTGAAGAAATAGAAAAAATATTTAGCAAAGTTATATACCAAATGTCTAAATGATAAAGATGTACCAGATGATTGGAAGAATGCAGTAATAATATTAATATTTAAAAGGTGATAAAGAAGATATTAGAAATTACAGACCTATCAGCCTTTTATCAGTTTTATACAAAATTTTTACCAAGATGATTACAACTCGTCTACAGAGAACATTGGATTTCCACCAACCAAGAGAACAAGCTGGATTTAAAAGTGGTTTTAGTACAGTAGATCATATCCAGGTATTGAGAGAAGTTATAGAAAGGACAAATGAATATGAGTTGTCATTATGTTTTGGATTTGTAGATTATGAAAAGGCATTTGATTCTATAAACATTTCTTCAGTGATTAAAGCATTGGATCATCAAGGTATAGATCCAGGATATTGTCATATTTTAAAGAATATTTATAAAAATGCAACAGCAACAATTAGATTACATAATGATACTGGGAAAGTCAACATTGAGAAAGGTGTAAGAGCAAGGTGACTCCATATCTCCAAAACTTTTTACAGCAGTGCTGCAGAAAGTATTTTGTGGATTAAAATGGGAAACTAAAGGAGTGAAAGTAAATGGAGATTATTTAAGTCATTTAGATTTTGCAGATGATGTAGATGTTTTTGCAAATAATGCTTCAGAGCTGCAGGAAATGTTGCAGGAGTTATCAGATGAAAGTAGAAAGTAGGATTAAAGATAAATATTAAAAAAGACTAAAGTAATGTTTAATCGATTTGCTCAAAATATGAAAATAAAGATTGATTATGATGAATTAGAAGAAGTTAACAGTTACAAATACTTTGGTCAGATTATTAATACAGATGGAAACATAATGGATGAAATTAATCATAGAATTAAACTTGGTTGGGTGCTTTTGGTAGAAATAACTTGATTCTAAAAGGAAATATGCCTATGTGTTTGAAAAGGAAGGTTTTTAATAAATGTGTTTTACCAGTTCTTACTTATGGATCTGAGACTTGGACACTTAATAGAAGAGCAATACAGAGACTTCAGACCACTCAAAGAAGTATATAGAGATGCATGTTGGAGTAACAAGAAGAGATTCAGAAATGCAATATATATGGGTAAGAGAACAAGCAGGTGTACATGACCTCATTGAAAAAATTAAAAGATTGAAATGGAGTTTGGCTGGCATCATATTGCTAGAAGAGATGATAATAGATGGACAATTGAAATCTTAAACTGGATTCAAGAGAGTTGTAAAAGACCCAGAAAGGGACCTATGTGAGATGGATGGATGGATGCAATAAGAAAGTGTACAGGGGTGATGTGGAGAAGAGAAGCTAAAGATCGAAGATGGATTGAACTTGGAAAGACCATCCTGCAGTGGATTGATAATGGTTGTTGTTGATGATAATGATGACTCTTGAGGAAATCCAACTTTGGAATTATCAGCTGCTTGCTTTTTAATAGTAGTTTTTATTTTTTTTATTTTCATTAGTACATTGGATCAAAACCAGAAGAGAATTTATGAAAATTGAGAACAAAAATATTTTTTAAATATTTCAAAAAATATTCCCTTTTAATATATATGTTTAAATTAATTACCTTTAAAAATTCAGCCACAAAGCAATATTATTACACAGTGCTTCTTAGGTTCAATATTTATTCTTATCACGGTGAGTTAGTCTGCATACTGCACTCTATCTGTATCGACATATCCTAAACTATGGTCAGGACAAGAAAATAAGCAATTAGTAGCCATAAAACTGAGAGATTATTATAAATACTCCAAAACTTATGAAAGAATAATCAGGTTACTGAGAATTAAATAGAAAAAATTGAACAACTTACATTAAATTATGGTACTCACACTTAAAGCTAAAAGATGCTACAGCTATGGCATGGTTTTTCATGCCAAGACATAAAAATGCTGTTTCTGCTGCTGACTATATTTCAATACCCATTTTTTATAATACAAAACTTTTTGTTGTGCTACAGAATGCTGGCCTTATGTTCATCAACAGTACAGCATGTATGATCTTCTAAAGCTAGCTGAATACCCCATTTCCGAATTAACACAATTTATAAAATAATTATGGCTTAGATTAGAGATTTTGTATTTGAATTGATATTGAAATGTTGTTTTCAATAGATTTTTTTATTTGTAAACTATTGAAATGTTCAGATTTTTAAAAACAATAAATTATAAGACTTTATACAACGTACTGTATTGAACTTTTATTTGGGAAAATGGTAAATATCTATGTTTTTATTGAGTTGCAATTAGGTAATGTGTCAAAGTATTGTACTGTTAGTAACATTCCACAAAGAGAGACAAGATAACTACCATCTAACAATATTTTTGAAGTAAAAAAGAGCGAGTACGAAAAAAATATCCAGTAAAAAAGTCCAAATATACTGGTTTTTTGTAAATTTGACAAAAAGCAAATATTATAAACATGTTTAATAAATAAAGAAGACATTTGTATGTGTTTGTTGTTGAACTTTAAAAGAGTTTGACTTTCTTGCTTTTGTCCGATACCTGGTCTTACGATTTTAGATTTTTTTATTTTTAGCATTACGAACAACAGAACACTAACCCCCTAAACATAACCTAAGATCTAACCATAACAACTTTACTTTTATTACAATTATTATTTTTTAGTTAAACAATCAAAAAAAAAAGTTGCTAACACAAGTAAAAATATCCAATAGAAAATTGATAAAAAAAATGCTGAAACACAAGTAAAAAAATATCCGATAGAAAATTGATAAAAAAAAGCTGTAACTACACATTTAAAAAAGTATACGATATAAAAAACATGAATCAAATTGTAATTTGTCGATTTTATTTTACATTAAATATTATCATTTAAATTGTATAAGTTAATAAAAAATAATATTTAAAAGATGATTTTGTTTTGTTTTTTATTTAGCTACAAAAAAGCACAGAAAAATTATTAAAATCAATGGCCTATGAATGTTCATATTTTATAGTTTTAGTGTGAAACAAGCACCATCCAACGGCATCCTTAGCTATAAGACAAGCACCAAAATTACTAACAAAACAACCAATTAAGAAAAACTACTCACACATCACTTCTATAAATGTGTTCTGGCTGTCTGCGCGCATTTCTTTCCCTTTGAATATAAGAAGTTTCTATCATGCACAGGCACATCATTACTATTCGGAAATTTGTTCGACCTTTTGTTCAAATTTAAGTATTCATGGCTAGATGGCGTCTTAAATTTTTGAAATCTTGCATTTTAGTTGCTAAAATGGGGATTCAATTTGAACAAATTCCCGATAACGTGCCAGAAAAAATTTCATATGTGCCACCTGTGATATGTGTGCCTGGGTTGGTACCACTGAACTAGGGAATATATGATTTATTGGAGTCATTACAATAATAATAGCTTAAAAAACACCCCTTTCACTCTCTCTCCAAAATATGTGGGAACAAATTTTAGTATATTATGTCATGTTTATATGAAATAAAAGAAAGAAGAAAGATACAATGCTGCAATCTTTTTCTCTCTAACATTTTCTTACATGTCATTAATATAGGAAGGGGAACAATTCATTGCTGACTTACTAATTTTTTATTTATAATTTCTAAAAGTGTTATCAGTTCTAAAATTTTATTTTTTTAACTTTGCCATTCCAGTTTTACTATGAAATGTTAGAATTTTATTCAAAATTCCCTTTGGGAAAGGTAAACTAGGACAGGTCAAATTTAGAATTTATTTATTTTTAGTTATACAATTTACTTGAATTCTAGATTGTAACTAGATGTTAATGTATTATAGGTTGGTGTTGTTTGTTTGTTTTTTGTTTTCAGAAGTTCTTTTAAAAATATGAATAATAAAACAGAAAGAATAAACACCTGCATTAATTAATTGAGATTGTGGCAAAAAATACAAAGAAGTTTACAGAAAACATTTTATAGGTCTTTGTTTTGAAACATAATACAGAGAAGTTTATCATAAATTAGATTGTTATTAAGCAATCAGTAATCAGTAAAATTTATAATAAAATTTTTAAAGAACATTCTAGAATAAACTTATATTGATGGCTGATAAGCAAACTTATTACTGGTAGATCATCTTGCTTTATGAAATTTGACTTGCTTCTAATACTGTGACTAGCAAAAATCACCTTGGTTGTATCATTATGTTAGGAATATAATTAAAACATTTTATTCAGATTGTAACTATATTATAAGAATGCATTTTATTGGCACACCTAATCGTTGAAATGTTGGCAAACAATGCACTAAACCAATAATTTTTCCAATATAAAATATTTTTTTACTTTCCTTTTATTTTTATATAAAATGTTATCAAAAAATTGTGACATTTTTTTTTAAAAGGTTTAAAAAAGTTTTTTTTTTTTTTTTTTAATTCTAATGAAATTTTCAGTAAAATTAAAACTTTATTTAGAAATCAATTCGAGATAATGTCATTAATGATGCAACTTATTAATTGATTGATTGGCTGATAAATGAGGTAGATAGGTGGGTAGGAAGGGAGGGAGATTGGTAGGTAGGAGGGTAGGTAGGAATAGGGAGGAAGGGAGGTAGGAGAGGGAGGGAGGAGGTAGGAGGAGGGAGAGAAGGGGAGGGAGTAGTAGGTAGGTAGGAGGTAGATAGGTAGGCGGGTGTGTGGGTAGGTGGGGTAGGCGGTAGGAAGACGGGCTGAAGGAAGGTAGAGAGGTAGTAAGCAGATAGGCATGCAGATTATAGGCAGGCAGGCGGAGGGGTAGGGAGAGCATGTTACAGAGCAGCCAAGATTTCAAAAAACGTGAATTATAAACAACAGTTTGCCAAGCCCTTTGGGGTACTGTATACCAGGATCACAGTTTGGTGACATATAGATAGATGAAAGCAGACATATAGACAGGCAGGTAGGTAGGAGGTAAGGTAGGTAGAGGTAGAGTAGGGTTGGAAACTAGGTAGATAGATAGGTAGATAGATAGATCAGATAGATAGATAAGATAAGATAGATGAGATCAAGATAGATAAATTAGATAGATAGACAGACAGACAGAAGACAGACAGACAGACAGACAGACAGACAGACAGAGCAGACAGACGGATAGATAGATAAATTGAGTGGATAGATAGATAGATAGATAGATGTC
>JAQFVV010015075.1:0-20907 GCA_028023455.1 Epiperipatus broadwayi | reverse complement strand
TAATATCTAACATACAGACTATTTATATATCTGTACAAACAATGTAATATATAAGGTATTTGAGCTCAACTTTCACATGACCCTCAACTCTCCACATCTCATATCACTGATACATGTCTAAAAGATAAATAATCACCAATATATGTATTTCGTGCTAAACCAGCACTAGTCAATTGGTCTAGATTATCATCTCTCTATATTTATACAATAAGTGCTCAGATTTTCAGGAGTCCTTTTGACTTTTGAGCAAGCTATGTAGAACACATTTTTGAATAAAGAAATAACACTATTGATATATATATAAAACATTTTTAATTTAACATTTTTGCTATTGGTGGAACTTTAATGTTTTTTTTCAAACCAGTGATTGTAGCGCCTCTACAACCGTCTTTCTACCTTTTATCACCCAGTAGATGACTTGTGTGATCAAGTTGAAACGTCAGCATATCAATATTTAAATTTTTTAATGTCTTTTATATATATAAAGTCAGGACAAAACAAAAAGAATTCTACAGGCTTTATAGAATCAAGTGTTTTGATTATTATGCTAAATTATGGAATATACCATAGTATGCACATTGTTTCCAAAGGGAATCTCTATTAACTACAGTTCATATGTTATGGTAAAACAGATTTGTTGTATACTGATAAAAAAAGTTAGATTATCACCCTATTGTTCATATAGTATTTTTAGTATGTAATGGGAGAAGCTGGGCTAAATAAAGACAAAATGAAAATAATCAGCAAACTTAGATATATAAATAACTAAATACTTATAGAGAAAATGGTGAAGACCCAAAGATATTTATTAGGACAATTAAAGAACTGGATGAAAATATGGTAGTATAGTTAAGTGTGAAGAAGACTAAGTTTATAATGGCAAAGGTACCCATTGGAGTTCAAATTTATAATGGATTCATAGAAGTTGTCGTCTCCATGGATCATTATTTAAAAACAAATCAAGAAGTAATTATATAGAGTTTTTGCAGTGATAGAATGCTAGCTTTTGGAGTTCAAAGTCTATGGATTGCCGTCCAGTACTGATGTGTCCAATATTAAAGCTTCTTATGGAACTTGTAAGCAATTATTAGATTATTCATATAGTTCTAATATTTCATGTGCCAATTCTATAATTACTTTCCAAATATGATTTATTTGAAGTAAATAGATAACTGGATTGATGTACTCAATCCCGAGAAACAAAAACTCCCCATATCCACTAAGACAAGTGGGCGAACTTAATAAGTCATATAATCTGTTTACAATGTATAGATTTAATTAATAGACAATTAACTGAGCACAATTATTATAAGTAAGTATGTAAACATATATACTATAAATAAAGCTTCGATTTGTACTTTCCAATTGAATGCTTAAAAAAAAACCCTCACTTTGCCTATTTTCGGACCCCAATCACTTCCACCATAATCTTCGCTTCACTCGTTTCCCTCATTCATTTGTCTGGGGCCCACTCCAGGCGGTTTTTTCTTGGGCCCTACCCCTACTCTCTCCCCTAAATCCCCTAAATTAAAGGGAAAAGCCCTATGACGATTGCGCCCTTCATATGAACTTTCTTATTCAGGACTAAAGATCTTTACTCCTATTATCTAATTAAGACATGTCTCATCTTCACCTAGAAAATCGATTATATTTGCTACTGGCCTTGCTCCTGCATTAATTCATTACAATATCTACACCAACTTTTGTTAAAGCCTATATTTTATAATGATTACTCCTCACTGTAAATATCAAGCCATCTTATATGTATTCCACCTCCTAAAATTATACATCTTACAGCATGTACAATTATAAACCTAATAAAATATCTTTAATAATAATAATAATAAAAAAACCTGTAATTTAACAAAATTAAAAATATTAAAAAAAAAAAAAAACAGAATTTAGTAAATTTTGCATATATTTTCATAATTTGTCTACAATATTCTGTTCTTGTTTTGCTCTATCAGTAGAATTATTTGTTGCTGCAGAATGAAACTATCTTTCTGGGCTGATCTATTTTTTTTTATATACAATTTTGATTCCAAAATACTCTTACTGTTGGTTTTTAGACATTTTTTCTTCATCTTATTATTTTTGACTGTAATAATAAACCCCCCCCCCCCCAACTTTCATAAAGTCCAACCATGCTCCTTTTATTATGTGGCAGTTCTTTTCTCTAATTTGCGCAATCTTCCTACACTTGAAAATGATCTGCAGTTGTTAAGTACCTAAATAAAAGGTTTTCATCAAATAGCAGCCTGGGGGAGGGGGGCAACACTCTCAGCTTTAGTTTTGTGATATTTGAGTTAATAACTATCTTGTAAAAGACCAATAAAGTGACCCGTCATCAGTATAGCTCGTCTTTGTTTTTTTTAAGTGTCATAGAATCGGCCGGGACGCGAACCCGCAACCCGGGCAACTGCCTGCAAGTGCAAGGCAGTCGCGCTGACCTCTCGATCACCAATGCAAGACAGCTCGTCTTTGTTTATTTACTGTATGAATAACAAAAAAAAAAATAGAGTGCACATTAGGAATTTGCCCAGCTCTGTTTCTTTAGAACATGTAAGAGAAATCAAAGGATCTCCTACCTGTTGTCAAGAAAAATCAGTCAGGCCTATAATTATTTATGAATATATATATATAAACCTTTTATATATATAAATAAGGGTTGTTTATCTTTGGCTTTGATTTTAATCTTTAGTATTTTTATTTATTTATCAGTTTCTTATTTTGGTGATTTGCAAAGTCATTTTTTCCAACTATAATTAAAAAATTATTATAATATTAAAGAACAGTGGGTGTATATATATACATTTTAAAGTTACGTAATTAGATATAGGATTCCTATTTTTATTTGATGGATTTTTTCATGGTTCAAATTGTTAAGTTTTAATGGTGCATTAAATTGATGCCAAAAGTTAACTCATTTAAATTTATCTTATGTAAACTCTTTTTCGTCCTTTTCTGAATATAATCTGAATTGAATTAGAAACTGAGTACAGTTTATACATTGAAATTTATAGCATACTTATTTTGTCCTGATGTAATATTTATATATGTAATAATTGATTTAATACAAGTATAATGTATATATTTTTAGTTTTAGATGTAAATTATAAAGGATTTGAACACAGACTTTAAAGCTCTCTTTAGCTATCTGCTCCATCTCATACAACAAACGATACCCATGACCACATGTGAAAAAAGATAAATGATATCCAATGTATGTATTTCATGCAGCACTCATCGCTTCTCCAAATCATCATCTTTCCACACACATATATAATCAGTGCTCCCTTTATATTAAGATAGCAAATCTTCAATCTTTAATGGACAGGCTTCAATCTATTCCATGCTCCAACTCTTCAGTCATCCATACCATTGAAAAGCTGATGATGGAATGCCTAAATCCCTTGTTGATGCCAATATTATTGTCATGCCCATGTTGATTTATGTCATTCTGACATCTCATGTATAGGACCATATCCACTTAAATACACAGAAGAGGGATGACCAGAATATAGGTTGTATCTGTAATAATTGATTGAATACCAGTATAATTTTTATATTTTGAGTTTTAGATGTAAACTATAAGGGATTTGAATGCTGATTTTAAAGCTCCTTGTATTCAATCAATTATTACAGATTCAGGCTGTATTCTGCCTATCCTCTTCTGTATATTTAAATGGATGAGGTCCTACACATAAGGGGTCAGAGTGACATAAATTCAACAGCATGACAATAATATTGACACCAACAAGGATTTGGGTTTTCCATCATCAGATTTTCAATGGTATGGATGGCTGAGTTGGAGAATGGAGCAGATTGAAGCCTGTCCATTAAAATTTGAAGAGTTGTTGTCTTAATATAAACAGAGCACTGATTATATGTGTGTGGGGGGAAATGATTTGCATCAACTGATGAGTGCTGGATCAGCATGAAATATGTGCATTGAAAATCATTTATCTTTTTCACATATGTGTGGTCATGTATATCAGTGTATGAGATGGAGCAGATAGCTGGAGCTTGAATGTCTGTGTTCAAATCCTTTGTAATTTGTATCTAAAACTCAAAGTATATGAATTATATTTGTAATCAATCAATTATTACAGATTCAGCCTATATTCTGCCCACCACTCTTTTATGTATTTAAGTGGATAAGGCCCTATACATGAGGTGTCAGAGTGACATAAGGTCAACATGGGCATGACAATAATATTGGTATCAACAAGGGATTTAGGCATTCTATCATCAGCTTTTCACTGGTATCGATGGCTGAAGAGTTGGAGAGTAGAGAAGATTGAAGTCTGTCCTTTAAAGTTTGAAGATTTGCTATTTTAATATAAAAAAACTGAGCACTGATTATATATGTGTGTGGAGAGATGATGGTCTGGATCTACTGATGAGTGCTGGTTCAGCCCGAAATAATATATTAGAAATTATTTATATTTTCCACATGTATGTGGTCACGCGCATCGGTTGTATGAGATAGAGTGAATACTTGAAGGGAGTTTGAAAATCTGTTTTCAAATCCTTTATAATTTAGTCTTTTGTTTAATTATGTATTACAAATTTGAATTTTAAAACAAATATATTCACTATAAAATGAAGCATAAAGTTGATGCTTTTAATTATGTGCCGGTCAAAATATGCTTATCCATCTAACACGAGCTGGAACTCACAAAATGTACTTCAAACCCAGTCGAGCCCGAGATTTTGGTCAGGGACCAGCCTGGATTCGAACCCACTCTCCAAGCCCCAGATCAAACACCTAATGGACAACACAACAATGATGGCATCACGAGAATTAATTCTTAATCCGGCCCACTAGCAGATCGGAGAAACAAAAGACTCATGGACTTAAACATCTATATAAACAACTTAAACACTAAAGACATTCCAAAGATAAAATCTAATATAATTAGTTAATAGGGGTTTTACTAATGAAATAGCTATGGGAAATTAGTGAATTGGATTGATTTAATAATGAGACAGAAACTGATATATGATGAATTAAAATATATTTATTGACAATTGTTGTTGGCAAATGCACGCAGGCATTTTATTTATAAAGTAACATTACTCTAGGCCATTTAAACAATAATTGATACGTTGGCCATTATTTAATTGCTCCAATATTATTTAATGGAAACAAATACCCTACTATATAACTAATCACCACATTAACTTTTACCAGTTATGCCCTTTCATCATCAGTTCGTGTGGCTATTGTACGTGAAATCTAACCAAGTCTGGAGTGAAACTTAATAATACATCTGACTATAATAATTTTATATATCAACTATGGGCTTATAAAGCATCCCAGATAGCTTTAGATCGAACGGGTTTTCAAGATTGCTTCGGATCAACGCCGAAGACTGCATATTAGGGAGGAAAGAGTTGGCTATAACGATTTTACTAATACGCTAGGCACAATAATAAAGTGGCTCTGCAGATGGAAGAATAGTTTTAGGGTTTTTGTGACAAACAACGGTTTACCCAATAACCGATCGTCATGCTGCAAAAGCGAACCTTTATTTGGTTCATAAGAAGCGGGGGACTTACGTGCTAATCTGGCCCGTAGCTCAGACTTCGCTACTGCACTACCCTATAAGAGAAGATGTGCTGGCAACGCCGTGGCTCCATCTTATATATAAAACAGCACAACGAGAAAAATATTAATAAGTTTCACATCCGCCAAGCCGAAGGATATTATAAATGAAATATCACATATTAAATGAACACAAGTTTATCAGCTTGATCAAAAGAGCCAACTCTTCTGTAGCATGAGAAATATGTATATGCTTCTGACGGGAATATATACAAACTTTACTTTATCCCGTTCAATCTCTTTAGTTATCTATAACTACTAAACTTTTAAAAAGGAGGAAAAGTATATTTAATAAGGGACTTACGAATACTTTACTAAAAAAAATATACTTATGATTGCACTCCAGGCTAGTTTAATCTTTAGTAATATAATAATTAAAGGTTGAAAAGCCACATTTTATATTTATATTAATTTATTTGGGTTTCGAAGCAGCGCACGAAATGACGCTATATAAATAATAATACGAAGATTTTAAATTTATATCTTTAAAAACATATTCTATAATTAAATGCACGCCGTTTCGAAACATAGGCACAACTAATAATAATTAAAAATAAGCAAAAGAAAAGCAAAAATATAACTGCAGTGATTAAATTATATAGCAAAACATTAATTAACACAGAAATTTACAAAAGTATTTCATATTATAGAATTTAAAGATTATTTGAAAAACAATTTAGAAAGAAGTTTCGATAATATGGTTAGCTAACCTGTTTTTGAAGAATTCATGATTGTTTTTGAAATTCACAGAGCTCTGCTATTTTAAATAATATTATAACAGTTCTATAGCTGGACTGGATAGATTCGAGCTGGAACGAAGATGAGTTCTTTGGCGGCTTATGGCATGTTCTTATTCAGTTGCGAGACGATTTAAAATGGTGTTGGAACGACGGCAAGTCCCTTTTAGCGGCATACGGCATCTTTCATTTGGTATAAGCTTTTGGTTGTTGCTTCGGCATTTGATGGATTGAACTCGGCGTTCCATCACGGGAACGGCAGCAAAATTGTGCCTGACTTTAGCCAGACATGGTAAAATTAAACAATTTATAACTTGGATAATAATAGCTCTTCAAAAGCAAGATGGAGTATATCTTCCCGCTTAAAATAAGCCCTATTTATACATTTCGACTAAACTTTAACACCTTTTTGGAATTTCATTAGCCTCGGGACCAATTGACTTTTAATTAAACAAAATAATATAATTTAATTTCTACAACAGATAACGTCTCCGAGGTGTTACATTTAATTACTTAAAATTATTAAAATATATAAATTATATAATTTGATTCAGTTTCATTAATTAAATTCCTTTTTAAGTGTTAAAGAATGTTAAAGCTTAGCAGAAGGAACGGTATTCTGATTTAATGATAAAGTTTTTTGTTGCAAACAAAAATCAATCAGTAAACTAGATTTTACTTTTTACCCGGGGTGCAGTCACTAATTGATCTCTTGTTTACACAAAATTCTCATTTTTAATTACAAATGGATGATTTTTATTTTACTGAAATAAATAACTTTTAACATATTTGTTCTTACAATATTATTTGTTTATTAAAAAAAAAAAGCAAATTTAAAGAAAATACTTTAGTTTCAATTATATATGTAAAACATTAAATCAGAAAACCGTTAAATATAATTTAAATAAAATGTTTTACAGGATCTTTATTTAAACTTAAATATATATATATATCAGTCCAATGTTTAACTTATCCATCCACATACGAAATAATAGCGAATATAATTAAGAATTGACTGAAAATTAATAAAACATTCTATAATAAATTATGAGCATTTCTCCGCTATAATTTTATCAAACCTGTCTAATTATAGCGTGTTTCGTATGTAAATGGATGATGCAACTCAAGCGGCCATTATAGCAAAGTTTTCCCGCTCGACTTATATATAACATTTTTACATATGACATTTTTACATTTAAGATAGGTTCGAAGCTAGTTCAGACGAGTAGGTCATTAGGTTGATGGTGAAACGGAAAGAGATTGGAAGGTTTACGTTTCAATATGAAAATCATTATGATATGGATGTGCATTTCTTTAGGTATGTTTATTTAGTTTATGGATTGCAATTCCAAAGGAAGGGATTTTTTAATTACTATTACTAATGAAATCAGATATTTTTATTGAAAAGTAAAATGTAATTGAAAAATAATTTAAATTATACAATTATTTTATTAAACATCACATGATCACTATCTCATACTAGCACAATAATTGTTATTAAACAATTCAAAATACAGCAAAACTCTCCATATAGTAGTGCCATCTTGTGCTAACAAGACACCAAAATGTATGGTACTGAATTGAGTTCAGACCCATATGACTATATAAGCTATTGAGCTTGGGTTGAAAATATTAATAATGTTTTCAATTTCATTCTCATAGTTTTGTAGTTAAATAGAGTTAAAAGGTGGGTGCTGGAGGGTTGCATTAGATCCTAAGATCTAGGTGCAGTGCTCTCAGATCCAAGGCTCCTCACTGATGAAGGCCACAAGCCAGAAACTAGTCTGGGGATATTGGATGAGTAGGCACTAGATAGGGATTTTATGCACAAGCCTTCTGGCATCCATTGATTGCTCTTGTTAGCACAAGATGGCACTACTATATGGAGAGTTTTGCTGTATTTTGAATTGTTTAATTATTTTATTCTTATCTTTCCTATATATATATATATATATCAAAATCGTTATTGTTTTTTAATCCATAGGATTAAAAAACAATAGAGCTAAGAAAAATAATGACAATTCATCAACATTTTGGGAACACTCTAAGAAGACCGGCCATATATTTGAACCATCTAACCCCAAGATAGTTTGCATTGAGAAAAATGACATTAAACGGGAAAATTAGGGAGGCGTACTTCACTATTGCTAACAATAACTCTATCAATAGACGGGACACTGGCTTCGACATCTCCCAACGCTGGACTATCTAAATAATTTGCATGTATTTTGCATATTGCCATTATCTCCCTGTTCTGCACTGCTCAGTATTGCTATGAATATGAGCAACGCGCCTCGAAAGCGCTAAACGTTTAATATTTGTGCATTCGTTATAGCACATGCTTTTAATTTTATTCATTTATTGTATGTATGTATATAAGCATTTAAGATTTAACCAGACATTTTCAAAAAATGTTATTTATATCCAACAATAAATTCATTAATCATATAAACATCTGATGAAATACAAAGTATTGTTATTTTATTTTTAAATGAATTGAAATTCATTACTTCTCCTTGGTAAATCTTTAAAAAGGTGAAATTATAAACTAAATAGTCACAACATTTTAAAGCCTACTATCTTCTTATCATAGAAAGAGATATAAGTTTGGAATGTACCATATAATTTGAACTCTCTTGTGGAATCTGTAGATTGCATACTTATGTTATTCCGATTTAAGTAAATGCACTATGATTATATTATTCAATTGGGGAACTCAAAAGCTAAAAGTTCTAGATATTAGTCGAATAACATAAAAAAACATCCAAACTTAGTTTAAATTAATTAAATGGAATTGTTCAATATGTCACTAGGATACTCAAACATCACAAGGTCTTCTAAGCCATAGGTTCCCAATCTGGGATATTTATACCTTTAGGGGTGCAGGAAGCTTGGCTAGGTTCACAGTGAACAGCAGGTAAATAAGTATATTATGCTATTAATGTATTCTAAAAATAGTTATGTTATCAACATTTCTAGGCTATTCCATGTTGGTACTGTCTGTCGTCCGCATCAGCAACATTTCATGTCTCCTTTCAGACATAGAAACAATGAGGGCACACAGACTTTTTACTTGCTTCAGGGTCCAATAAGTCAAATTGCCTGGTTAAGATTTATTTACCGAATAAAGTTTTTATGAAAACTTAATAGGGGGTGCTGGATAATATTGTTAAAAGCCAAGGGATTATAGGGACCAAAGAGGTTGGGAACTCCTGTCCTCAGCATTTGATTTTGATTTGTAAGTTTTTTTTGTTTTTATTATTTTAAAGTCACTACTTAATATTTTTTAAACATTTCATATAAATTCTTCATTTTCTAATTAATTTGCTCATATTTTATAATTTCTTTTACTGTATAAAACTATTCAATATATGCTGCATATAATTAGAATTAGTTTTCTCCACCTCTTGCAATAAAGTCTTGTGTCATTATTATTATATTTGCAAAATGCACGTATGTGTATATAATATGATAAGAAGTGTTGATTAAATTATTCATTTATCTTCAATATTTGAAATACTGGCACTCTTCACATATCTGGAGCCTAATTGTAAATATAGGAGATTTGAACTCAAACTTTCAAACACCTTTCAACTATCCACATTATCTCATATCACTGATATACATTATCAATAATCACCAATATATTGTATTTTGTGCTTACTCATCAATTGGTCTAGATTATCTTCTCTCACACACATATATAATCAGTGCTCAGTTTATATTAAGATAGCAAATCTTCACACTTTAATGGACAGGCTTCAATCTACTCCAACCTCCAATTCTTCAGCCATCCATACCATTGAAAATATGATGATTGAAGCTCAAATCCCATGCTGATGCCAATATTGTTGTCATGTGCACGTTGACCTCAAGTCACTCTGACCCCTCATGTACAGGACTGTATCTATTTAAATACAAAGAAGGGGGATGAACAGGGTGCAGGCTTAATGTGTAATATTTGAAATACAGGCACTCTTCACATACCTGGAGCCTAATTGTAAATATAGGGGATTATTGATCATTTCTACATGTGTATGAATCATGTGCATCAGTGATATGAGATAGTGTGGATAATTGAAAGGTGCTTGAAAGTCAGTTCAAATCCCCTATATTTACAATTATGCTCCAGGTATGTGAAGAGTGCCTGTATTTCAAATATTACTCATTAAGCCTGCATCCTGTCCATCCCTTTTTTATGTATTTAAGTGGATATGGTCCTGTACATGAGGTGTCAGAGTGACTTAAGGTCAACATGGTCATGACAACGATATTGGCATCAGCATGGGATTTGGGCTTTCCATCATTAGATTTTAAATGGTATGGATGGCTGAAGAGTTGGAGGTTGGAGTAGATTGAAGCCTGCCCATTAATATGTGAACATTTTCTATCTTAATATAAACTGGGCACTGATTATATATGTGTGTGAGAGATGACCAACTGATGAGTGCTGGTTCAGTACAAAATACATATATTGGTGATTATTGATCTTTTCTACATGTGTGTGATCATGTGTATCAGTGATATGAGATAGTGTGAATAGTTGAAAGGTGCTTGAAAGTCTGAGTTCAATAAGTTTCTAATTAGTTTATTCATACTTTATATTCTCTTTGCTACATAAAATCCATTCTATGTATGATATACACAATTTGGGTTATTTCTCTTCATATTTTATAATAAAGTCTTATAATGTTATTTTATTTGCAATAAGTGCAACATGTATATATATATAATTTAAGATAGAAATGATAATTGAATACAATAGTTTAAATATGCAACATCTAATTTTAATTTTATCTTCATCTTCTTTCTTGCTTAAAAATCTTTATTTTCATTTTAAAACTTACAAATTCTCTCACTCCTATTTAATATTTTGTTAAACTGCCCTGTGTGATTCAATGCAGTGATAGAATTGTAGATTCTGTAGCTTAAAATCATTGGATCATTCTCAATCACTTCTAAAGCCCAAACTCCTCATGAAATTTCCTGCAATAAAGGGATTCAATTTTTTATTTTGTTAAACTCAGCGTCTCGCTATCTGCAAGTCTTGTAACTTCTAGCCATTCTTATGCAGTGAATTATTCTTTACTTTCACTTCAAAAATCTTTAAATGATGCATGCATTTTTATATAAAATATATATATATTTAATTTAAAACAATTGGATTTTAAAATGATGAATATTATAAACAATTTGTGTTTAATTCTTGATTATGTAATATCAAGTATTATATTTTAACTTAT
The DNA here is from genome assembly GCA_028023455.1 of Epiperipatus broadwayi. Lineage (NCBI taxonomy): Eukaryota > Metazoa > Onychophora > Udeonychophora > Euonychophora > Peripatidae > Epiperipatus > Epiperipatus broadwayi. Next base: position 9,316 of record JAQFVV010015075.1, on the reverse strand, counting down.
CAAATTAATTCATAATGCTTTAAAATTGCACTGACTAAATTTTCTAACTGTGTATGCATTTCATGGAAAAACTCTCAATTTTTCATGCGAATTAAGGGTTTAAATGCCTGAATCATTCATAAACCTGAGCACTAAGCAGCATTTTTATTTATTAACAATTTACAGCTTTGAGGACAATTGCACGACACACACAAACAGACTAGTATATGGTAGTTCTATATAAATATTGTAATTGCATTATTTTCAATGGATAAGTAGCTTATCAGATTACGGTATGCAGTTTAGGAATTCTGTGCATTAAATATGACCGGTTCCATATTTATTTACAGCATAGTGCTTAATTATATTTATCCACATAATGCTTAAACATTTTGGTTTATCTGCTATCTCAAGAGAATCTCAGTTTTCCACGCTCCATTTTAAAAACAGTATTTTAAATAATGTGGTGAGAATATCTAATGTCATTATTGGCGTTCAGCTTTGCTCTGAATTTTGCCAAATGTTCTGCTACTTGGAAAATGTGTTTTTTAAAAATTGATCTGCCATTTGATAATATATTATCAAAATAAGAATTTTAACTTCCAGTGCATAAAGGGCAAGGCCAACTCTTGCTTCAATGTATTAGTTAACTTTTGTAATGCTAAATTGGGGCAATTATGGAAGAAAAGCACCACATGCATGGAAATTGAAAATGTTTTCTATGGAACTGATAGAAATCAGCTTTTACATTCAATTTAAACATAAGCTCTCTTATAATTTTGTGAGAATAGCCATACATATCTTGTGAGGGATTATTCGCACTGAGGTGAGTCATTGCGCATCCTCACACTAATCATGAAGAACCACTGTTGAAATAATCCAAACTCTTTTATTTATTTATTTTAAAAACTATTTTTTACTATATACAACAATTTCTCATATCAAGTAAAATATTGGTTTCATATATAAAACTAAAACTTAGCACGTTACATCTAGAAAAGAGACCAATCTATTTTGCTGATTATTATTCTTTATGTATGCCTCTTAACAAAAGTATTTAAATGTATTACTACATAGAAGATAAGTCTTCATTGATGATGTTGTAGTTGCGAACCTGCATTTCGCTTAAGTCATAGTGAATCTCATGAATTAAATAATTTCTGTGATCACATTATAAACTTAAATTTTTTTGGTAGATATTTTAAATCTCTGTAATACCCCGTTCATCAATATTAATGAAACTGGTGAACAAAATAATGTTTGTTTTTGAAAAAAATGTTTTACATCTGCTTCAGAAATGATAACATAACTCTTATTGTTGCTCATCAAAAAAGTTGATGTCAAAATTTTGGGAAAATGGGTACCAGATTAGTTTCTAGCTTGCGGCTTTCATCAATGAGGAGCCTTGGATCTGAGGCACTAGATAGGGATTTTATGCACAAGCTTTCTGGCATCCATTGATTACTCTGGCTTGCACTGAGTGGCACTACTGTATGGAGAGTTTTGCCTGTTTTAATAATAGTTATGAGCAAGCATAAGAAATGGTGATCATGTGATGTTTAGTGGTTTAACACTTGATTTAATGGTAAATTTAAATAGAATAAGGTTTCAATTGCCACATAAGATGAGTGCAAAAGAAAGAGCTTTTCTGGTGAGTACAAGAATGGGATTGCGTGAGGTTTTCAGGGTAAGAATTTATGGTTTAGTCAGAGATTAGGTGAAAAGATAATGTGATCTGTCAATCAACGCTGATGTACTACTATTTGAAAATGAACATGAACTTTTTTGGTAAATATAATGAAGTGTAAAAAATTATCTCACTTCGGTTATATGAAAACTTCAGTTGGCTACATTGTCTATTCAGTCCTTTTTGTATGAGGTTGCTATCTCTTCAGTAACTGCTGCACAGTTTTGAACATGTTAAATGAGTTCAAATGCAACTGCAGTGTGAGAAACAATAGCTGCCTCATTTGTGATTTACACAAAAGAAGAGTAGCATGCAGTGATTTGGTTTTTATGGTCTGAAGATATATCTGGTGGCGTATTTAACAATCACTTATTGTTCCAAAAAAGTATGTATGTATGGAATGAAAACATTCTCAATCACCAACCAGTACAAAAGTCAACTGCTATGCTTGCTGTTTTCTGCGATTCTCAAAGGTCAATATTGGGGCATTATCAGGAAAAGGGTTCTACAACCAACAGTGCACTGTACAATGATATTCCTACTGAAGAGCTGAAGCCTAAAATTTGGTCAAACTAGATGAGTGCTATCCAAAGATGTTGTACTATTGTATGACAATGCATGTCCAAACAAACCTACCCATATTGTTGATCCCTTCAAAAACTTCATTTTGAAGTGTGAAGCATCTTCCTTATAATCTTGATTTTGCTCCATTGGATTAACACTTGTTTGGATCCCTGAAAAAAATTCTAAGAAGATGAAGATTGATATCTGAAGAAGTGAAGAGTTCACAACTCATAATAAAAGATTTTTTAAAGAGAAAATATGAAAACTTGTTGACAGCTGGACAAAATTTATTGAAAAGCAGGAAAAATATGTCAAAAAATGATGTATTTCTCTTTTCTGAAAGTTGGTTCCTTCTATATAATAATAGGAATTGATTTAATTCCCTTGGAAAATATTACGCTTGGCAATTAAAATAATTCATTATGATACTTGGGATATGATTTATTGTTTGGTAGTATTATATTTGGTTATTTTTTTGATTTTGTTTTCCTTGTGCGGTGAATAATATGCATAGACAAGAATTTTAATGTTTGAAATATCCAGAGATATAATTAAACATGGTTTGGTTGCTTCAAGTGTAGATATTGATTTTTTCTTTTCTTTATTGATTAAAATGGCAATACTTCTTACAGGAGTATTATTCAAAAAAGGAATGGTATGTCATTAGTTAGATAATACTTTAAAAATATTTGTATAGGTACTGTGATTGCATTTTGTTTTGGTAATTGATAATACATCGTAAGATATTCTACTAAAGAACCCGTTGAATTTACTTTTGATCATACATTTATCTTCTTAACATTAAGAAATGCAAATTTTATATCATTACCGACAGAATGTGGGATGTTGAAAATTTTGTGCTTCTTAAGTTATTTTGTTTCATCATCAGGGTTACTGGAATCTGTTTTTATTTTTATATTTTGATTTCTTCTTTCTTTCTTTTTATAGAATTGTCTTTCTTTTGAGAATGATTTTTTCCTCATCCTCAGAGGATTGTTCAGATGGTGCTGAATTAGGCCTGTCAGGGATGTGAGTTCGTTTGTTTGACTTGGTTGTTGGTCTATTGAAATAGATGGATTAATATTGTTTTGAATTTTTGATTTGTTATGTTTTTAGATTTGCAGTTATTAAAGTAAGTTATATTAGAAGTATTATTGGATTTCTCAAACTCTTCTATTCTTTTACCACACTCTAGTACCATGCCATCATTGTTCACAGTATGAGAATCTGAATTGGTATATTCTTGGGCTACAATTTGAGACTATGGTGGAGGGTACCTATATCGAATTCTGTCAAGTCTGAAAGTAGTACATTTATTCATTGGACAATTGGAAATATTAAGCTCTTATTTATGGCATTTGTAATAGCCAGGTAACCTTGATTTGCTTCGTAATATGAATGGTAATCTATCAATGATAAATATACTAGCTATATTTTCAATTACTTTGCTTTTTTTTTCACTTTTAAACAAAAATGTTTGAATTGTTTTATTGCCAATTTTAGTTACTGCACATTGTAATTCAAGGATAGTTGGAATATTTTTTAAGGCTTTGGAAAATGTTTGTTGGTCAAATCACATAGATATGTTATTATTATTATTCCTGAGACGACAGGCTTTGGATCTTCAGAAATGAAATAGAATTCATGATGAAGCTTTCTGCTTTAATTTTGTATCGGGGATTAAAAGGAAAGCTAATTGATTTTATGAACTAGACCTATTTAATCCAGAGCCTCAACATAAGTGAATATGAAGGACAAACAAATAAAAATTTGTCCGATGCTGTATCTAACAGGCAAAATTCTTCATACCGTAGTGCCACTCAGTGTCAACCAGGGTAATCAATGGATGCCAGAAGGCTTGTGCATGAAATCCCCATCTAATACCTACTCATCCAATATCCTCAGACTGACAAGGCCACAAGCCAGAAACTAGTCTGGGGATATTGGATGAGTAGGCACTAGATGGAGATTTTTTGCACAAGCCTTCTGGCATCCATTGATTACTCTGGTTGGCACTGAGTGGCATTACTGTATGGAGAGTTTTGCCTGTTTAATAACAGTTGTGTTCTAGCATAAGAGATGGCGATCATGTGATGCTGTGTCTACAGAATGAGTAATAGAAGATATTGATGCTTCGGACATCCTCGCATTAGCAAATGCTTTATGCAAACAATTATTTAGTTTTTCAAAAATATTAGCATTAATATGAGGGTATAAATATAATTTATCCAAACTTCAAACACTTTTAGCAAACTTTATTTGTACATACACCTACGTTTCGACTGACCTGCAGTCTTCTTCAGAGCTATGATATAATGAACAAAATAAAAAAACAACTATATAATAACACCATAAAAAAAAAAACAATAAAAAAAAAAAAAAAAAAAAAATATATATATTAAAAACCTGAAATAAATAATCAAACCCAAATAAAACAATTAATATAAAATAAAATGTACTACATAAATGAAAAATAAATATAAATTATACATGTGTATTCTTAACTTTATACATATATACATTCAAGGACAACTATTAATCTAAATATTATCTATTTTATTATTATTAACAATCTACTAATTATCTGTATTCTTCATAAACTTAAACTTTATGACTAGTAACTAAAATTCTTTTAATTTTAAATCATATTTATTATTTTCTTACTCATTCTTCTTTTAAAATTAATATTTTATATTTATTATTGCTGAATATTTAAAACCTATAAACTTTATAATCTTTACACTTACTAAGGCTATTCTGATCTTCAAAATAAAATAATGAAAAATCGTTTTTTTTTCAAAAAATTATCTTATACCCTAGCTCCCTCTATTACATATTATTTAAACTAAATATATATCCCCTACAACTCTTTATTTATATATATATATATTTTTACACTTTAACTTTTATTATATAATACTCATAAATTTATATTATACTTCTTTATATGTTTTTATATATATAAAACCTACAACTTTATTTACATATATATTTTTTTATTTTATATATTTCAACTTTTATCATTATTTTTATATAATTCTTATAAAAAATTTTATACTGTTTTATATGTAAATATTATGCTAAGTTTATTAATTTATTTATTTATTATTATTTAATATCTGTAAACATACCCAAATTTATATTCGTATTTAACCTAACCATTTTTTATCATCCCCAACTTATTTATTAACAATTATCTCTTTACATATTTACCTCTATATATCTTATTTAATAACTAAACCAATCTCATCCTAATCCCAGAATCTCTATTAAATTCTGGTTTTATCTTTCTTATTAATATAGCTTCTTTTATTTTCCTTTCTTTAATACTTTTTGTATATAACTTCATTTTTATTGAACTTTGTGTAAATTTGTGTCCTGTTTCTTTTGTATGTATATATATTGGTGATTTATTATCTGCCATATGTTGTTTTAGTCTTGTTTTTATAGAATTTTTTGTTTCTCCCACATATTTGTTATCAATCCCACTATCTAGACATTGTTTGCATTTTATCACATATACTCCATTAATTATTTCTTTATTATCTTTATTATATCCTATGTATTTGTTATCTATCAAATTTAATAGGTTTTCTCTTTTTTTATTAACTATTTTTGTATTAATTATTCTTTTGTATCTTTTATTAATCTTCTTTATAATTTTGTTAAATTTATTCACTATGATATTATTATTTGTTTTTATTCCTATATATCTATCTTCACCTTTCTTTTTTCCTTCACTCTTTTCATTTTTATTTATCTTATATTCTATTTTTCCAATACTTCTTTTAATTATATATACAGGGAAACCATTCATTTTTAATTCATTGATTATTAAATCTTTTTGTATATTATAATCTTCTTTCCTTGAACAATACATTGCAGCTCTGTATATTCTTGAATATATACAACTAATTTTATATTTCCTATCAATGTTGGAAAACCAATTTGTTATTTTGTTACCAATATTATTCTTTTTATAAACACTTGTCTCAATACACCATTTTTTATCTATCAATTTCTTTTGAAACATTATATCCAGATATGCAATTTTATTATTCTCTTCCTTCTCAACTGTAAATTTTATATTCTCTTCTATTTTATTAATATCATTAATAAACCAACTTATTTGTCTTTGGCTTTTATTAAAAATCATTAAATAATCGTCTACATATCTGTTAAAAAACAAAGGAGCATTTTTATTTTCTGTTATATTTTTATCAAATTCATTCATATAAATATTACTTAAAATTGCACTAAGAGCTCCTCCCATTAACAATCCTTCTTTTTGCTTATAGAATTCTGTATTATATTCAAAAACTATATCCTTGCAACATAATTCCATTAAATCTACCAAAATATGAACAGGTATTTTTATTGTTTTATTTTTATCCTTAATATATTTTTCTATAGCTAAATTTATCGCTTTACCTACATTTAAATTAGTATACATAGAAATAATGTCCATCTTTAAAAACGTTAAGTTTCTGTATTCATATTTTTTAAATATGTCATTAACCTCAATTTAATTTTTTTTTTTTTTATTTTTTGATTTTTAAATTTATTATTATTTTATTTTTATTTTAAATATTAACTCAATTGTAATCTTGTATAAATCATTCTTAAATATCAATTAATTGAATTGAGGTGGTGTTTGTTTTTTTTTTTTTCCCCCCTTATTTTCTTTTTTCTTTATTTTCTTCTTTTTTTTTTCAAATGTGTATTGTTTATAAATCTCTCCTTATAAATATGTTTAATTAATTTAGAGAAAAAAAAACATAGGGGATAAAAAAGAGAAAAAAGAAATAATTAATGGAGTATATGTGATAAAATGCAAACAATGTCTAGATAGTGGGATTGATAACAAATATGTGGGAGAAACAAAAAATTCTATAAAAACAAGACTAAAACAACATATGGCAGATAATAAATCACCAATATATATACATACAAAAGAAACAGGACACAAATTTACACAAAGTTCAATAAAAATGAAGTTATATACAAAAAGTATTAAAGAAAGGAAAATAAAAGAAGCTATATTAATAAGAAAGATAAAACCAGAATTTAATAGAGATTCTGGGATTAGGATGAGATTGGTTTAGTTATTAAATAAGATATATAGAGGTAAATATGTAAAGAGATAATTGTTAATAAATAAGTTGGGGATGATAAAAAATGGTTAGGTTAAATACGAATATAAATTTGGGTATATTTACAGATATTAAATAATAATAAATAAATAAATTAATAAACTTAGCATAATATTTACATATAAAACAGTATAAAAATTTTTTTTATAAGAATTATATAAAAATAATGATAAAAGTTAAAATATATAAAATAAAAAAATATATATGTAAATAAAGTTGTAGGGTTTATATATATAAAAACATATAAAGAAGTATAATATAAATTTATGAGTATTATATAATAAAAGTTAAAGTGTAAAATATAAATATATATAAATAAAGAGTTGTAGGGGATATATATTTAGTTTAAATAATATGTAATAGAGGGAGCTAGGGTATAAGATAATTTTTTGAAAAAAAAAAAAAAAAACGATTTTTCATTATTTTATTTTGAAGATCAGAATAGCCTTAGTAAGTGTAAAGATTATAAAGTTTATAGGTTTTAAATATTCAGCAATAATAAATATAAAATATTAATTTTAAAAGAAGAATGAGTAAGAAAATAATAAATATGATTTAAAATTAAAAGAATTTTAGTTACTAATCATAAAGTTTAAGTTTATGAAGAATACAGATAATTAGTAGATTGTTAATAATAATAAAATAGATAATATTTAGATTAATAGTTGTCCTTGAATGTATATATGTATAAAGTTAAGAATACACATGTATAATTTATATTTATTTTTCATTTATGTAGTACATTTTATTTTATATTAATTGTTTTATTTGGGTTTGATTATTTATTTCAGGTTTTTAATATATATATATTTTATTGTTAAAAATTTTTTTTTTTTTATGATGTTATTATATAGTTGTTTTTTTATTTTGTTCATTATATCATAGCTCTGAAGAAGACTGCAGGTCAGTCGAAACGTAGGTGTATGTACAAATAAAGTTTGTTAAAAGTGTTTGAAGTTTGGATAAATTATATTTATATGATATTATGGCAAACATAAAGAAAAGTGTGATTTTGGTAATATGAGGGTAGTTTATTTATTTTGGACTAGCATTGCATATGACAGATGTGAAGTGTTAATCAGCTTTTTTGTCCATTATTTTCTTGTCATGTGAAGTGTTGTGTTTTTATTAGTAGTTTGAGTACATAATTCTTTGTATTTATTCTTTTACCTTTCAGATGTTTCTCTATCGTTGGTTGCATTTTTCACTATCCATGGGCATTTCTTCATTGATATACATACTAGTTAACACTTCTGTTTTTATCATTTTTGAAATTTACATTTTTGGCTTCAGTTTCTATAATGTTATTACCATCATCGTTGATATTTTTAATTGCTTTTATTTGTGTATCAATGCTTTTGACATTTATAAAATTTTCAGAAGATATTGCAAAAACATTGAAGCAGTTGCTCAATGATTAAACCATTAAAATTCAGAATTATCTTCAACTTATGAAAGTGATCCAAGTGGCAACTGTTTACATATGAACATGTGTAGGAAAACATAATCCTAATTCTTGTATAGATTTTGTAGTGCCCTGGCTAATTAATCAGTCACAACTATTTTTACTTCCTCTCTTGTAACTTAAGAAACTTATGTGACCAAAGGTGTAATTTAAGCTCTTTTATCACTCATTGTTAATTATTCTGTTGTTGCTCCTGTAACTGTTACACTTATTAAGAATTTATGTTTTCAGTTATAATTCTGATAAATTCAAAGAAAATATTTTGAATTTTGAATTCAGTTTACTAAAAAAATTTAACTTTTAAATGTTTTATTCCATATTTCGCATCATAGTTCCACATAGATATAATTATTAAAATTGGGAAAAACTCAAGTATGTTTTTTTATTTTATTTATCAGAATGTATATTTTTTTCATAATTTTCTTACCTTCTCTGAACTAATTCTCATTTTTACTCAGAATTCTTGAA
>JAQFVV010015074.1:0-20915 GCA_028023455.1 Epiperipatus broadwayi | reverse complement strand
GTTAAATTGAAATAACAAATACCAGATATTTGGAAGAAAAATATTAATTGTAAAGATTACTTATAATTTTTTTAATATATAGGGTATATGAGCACAGACTTTCACACAACCCATCACTCTCCACACTATCTCATAATACTGATACACTTGAACACATATATGTTGAAATGATAAATAATCACCAATATATGTATTTCATGCTAAACCAGCAATCATCAGTTGGTCCAGATTACCATCTCTATGTGCTATAAGTTCTCAGATATATATTAAGCTAGTCAATCCTCATACTTTAATGGACAGGCTTCAATCTACTCCACACTCCAACTCTTCAACCAACCATCCATCCAATTGAAAATCTGAAGATAGAATGCTCAAAAGCCACCCTGAGGCCGAGATTCTTGTCACACCCATGTTGACCCAAAGTGTATCTGACCCCTTACATCTAGGACATAATCCATTTCAATACATATACAAGGGATGGTCAGACATCTCTGTAGTAACTGAAACACATAAACACAGGTATATAATAAACCTGTGTATTTCAGTTATTATAATTTTTTTGTAATCTAAAGTAAAACTTTTTTAAATCTTAAAGAATCAAAACATTTCAAAGCAAGGAAAAATGAATGACATTCTATTAATATTTTTAACATATTAAGTCTACATAAATAAGTAGATAAGACTGGGAATTCCAAGAAAGTTAAAATTTGATTTAGATTAAAATTTGTCCCTACATGATATCTGGTGATATCTGATATCTTAACATATGTGGATATTTCTTTCATCCAGTTTAAAAGTTGATAAAAACTTAAATTAGGTTCCATTTTTTACTATGAAAATTGAAATTTTGTATGAATATAAAAAGTATTGAAAGTTCAGAAAAAGGAGCAAAGTAGAAGTAATTTTTATTGGCAGATGAGTAAACATTGAATACATAAAATTATCTGTTTAAGTTATGAATGCTATATTATTTGAATTATTGTCAATAATAACTACAAACTTTTTTAAAACACCTGAAAATTGGATGCTTTACTATGTGTATAAGAATTCCTTGTAATAAGAAAGACAGAAAATTATATACATATAATATTCATGGTTATATGATGAAACTAAAATAAGATAATAAATGATATTGCAATGGTATTATTTAGTCTATCATCCCATTACACCTACTATGTCTCATAGTAATATTATTTCCCTAATTCAAACCCATCCAAGTCCACATATATATCGAGTAATAATGTATTTAGATGTATAATAGTGTACAAATACATGTAAGTGCATATATTTATATATTTGTGTACCTTTATGATATTAAAATCTGTGGGCATATAATTGTAATATGTGTACTCAATTATAAATTAACATTAAATTAAAGTAAGTTGTGTGAACACTGTTATATGTGTATAAGCGCACCTACACATTTATGCAAATGAGGCTGCAATGTAATAGGTTTTATAACCATTGCAATAATATATAAATTATTTTATCTTTGAGTTTTTATAAAATTAAAGTACAAATTTACTTTTATTCACACTTAAATTATCAATTCCAGAGGTGAAAAAGTCACACATATAGTTAAATGTTTACAGAACTTAAATCTCTTTTAAAATGATCGTCTGATTCTTGGAAATTATCTTATGTCACACACATCTGATTTAATTTGTGTGAGAACCAAGAATAGATTTTTAAATAAATTCTAAAATAGATTTTAAGACAAAGGGGAAAGCAGTCAAGCTGCACCATTTAAATGAATAACATTAGTTTTATTTTTGTCTTCATTAAAGTTAATAAAGATATATTAAAATTTAAATCTTAAAACTAAAAATTGTAAATAACTTTGTGGTTTTGCAGGGGAGAGAAAAAACATTAATATAAAAAAGCCCATAATTAAGCACTAAGGGGTCACTCTCTTAATCTTGTGAAATTTTGCCACTGGAGGCTATGCCAAATTTTATAATGAAAACTAGTGGCTAGAAGCAACCAGTTTGCCATTTTCCTTTTGAAAAATCGGTCCAGGAGAATGGAGAAGTTCAAGATCAACAGCTTGCCATGAAGACATCAGAGACATCTTAGCCCAGAAAAGAGTATCAGTGCCAAACACCATGCAGAACACCTCAGCTAGAAGATTATTGGTAAACTTATCTTCCCACAGAGTTCTTTAAATTAAATCTAAATTAAACTAATTTAATAATTTTCTAAAGCTAGCTCTTGTGTTGAATGTTCATAAAATTATAATTTTAAATGTTTTCTATAAATTTAAACTAAACTATGTAATAATTTAATGTAATTTTTAATAATATTACTATTTGTATCAGTCTTGCCTACTAAATGAATATTTGTAATTTGATAATATTCTTTAAACAAGATAACTGTAAGCAATTATTATAAAATATATCTATACTATCCTAATCTGCAGTCATGCCTATTTTCTGTTTTATATATTGTTAATTCATTAATTTATGCTATGCCTTAATTCAGAGTGGATATTGGAGAATATTAATAATTGGGAAGAGATGATTAGAAAATCTCTTGTAGCTAGTTTATGTTGCTTTTTAGCACACACATAAATCTGAGATTGGAAAACCTACTTTATATATGTTAGTTAAGCTACTATGTTTTAGTTTATTGTAAATTCAGGTTTGCATGTTAAATAATTATATTTAGTTAGTTAATAGCAAGAATGATATTTTAAAGTACATTATAAATAATTAGTTAAGTCTTCAATATGCTTTGTCCTACTTAGTTTATTATCATAAACTATATAGATTTAATTAGTAAACTAGATCACTTTAGTTAATACTTTCTAGCATGTTTTAAGTATGCTAATTTACAAATTGGCATATAGTAGTTTTGCAGATCAAAACTATAGATTTAAGCTTTATTAATTTTAGTATTTGATATTTTGGAAAGCATTATGAATGTGTCCTTATAAAGCACATACATGCAAAATATGCCTTGCTATATATGTTTTCTGATTAAAATGGGCTTCTGGTTTTAAGGGCCACCCCATTATTCTTAGTTTGGACAGATCTCTTTTAAAACTAGAACACGAGGGTCCAAAGCTACACTGATCACCTGAACTAAATGTTTTTATATTTCATGACAGCAAGTCATATGGTTCATCGAAATCGAGTACTTGGTACTAAATTCCATGAGTAATTACACATTCAGGCCACAACTCTTATTTAGTTTATGTTGCACCATAGTGTCTGAAGCTACACTGCAAGTCATCAGTTCACCCTCCATAATATTATTCAGTTCAGCATTGACCTGAACATCAGATCTAGTTTATGCAAAAACAATCTGCATAGAGAGCACATTTATGCTCATTACATAATTTTAATAAGTAAGTTACAGTTAATGTTATCATTCTTATAAGATTTAACTCATAGAAAACCTTGTAGGAATGGTATACCATAATTTAGGCATGATTATAGACCATACATAAATATTAATCTGTAATAAACATTAACTTTATATGATTTAAAGTGCATAAAATATCATTATAAAACATTTGTGCATGTAAATTCCCAATGCACTTATATTTTGTATTATTCACTCCTATTTTAATAATTGAATACTTTAAAACATATAAATGTTTAGTGTCTTGTTCGCAACTCATCCCAAACCTTATCCAAATCTATTTCAATTTATTGTTAGTTATTAATATATGCATTGTCTAGACAGACATCTCTGTGTGTGTTTAGTTAATTTATTAGTAACTTATTCATAATTCCCTGAGTCTTATACTTCACTCTTTGTTACTGTCAGCATGTAAATTAAAAGAGGCCGAGTGTAACCTCCGATTTGTCATCCATAGGGTAGTAAATCACGGAATGTTAGTGAAGAAGCTGAAGTGCAGTATGATTTAAGGTCTCAACCTCAGCCAGATCAGCCTTAGGGTAATTTTCCAAAACTCTGAATTTTGTTGCATGAATGTACAAATCTACCATTACAGTATATCCCAAATAAGACTTTATTTTCAATATATATAGAAATATTTTTTTAAAATGTGAAAATACCTGTTCTATTTAATTTAAGAAAAATCATAGATATATGATGTAGATGGTGACCAATGAAAACTGTAAACACTTTTTGCATCTAAAAGGGGACCCACTTTTAAATGCATTCTCTTGTTATTTATAAAGTGCTATAATAAATATATAAATATTTAAGAAAATATTCTCACAACTTTTCCTAACTTTCTTTCCTTATTATAAAAGACTCTTCCTTAAAGAGTTAAGTATTAATTATTAATAATTTTTAACAGATGTTATTATTGTGAGACTTTATTTCCTGAAATATGCATGTTTACTGTGGCACCTTATCTCTATAAATAATGAAAATGCATTTAAAAGAGGTTCTCCTTTTAGATGCAAAAAGTATTTATAATTTTCATTGGTTATTGTCAATTTTATTTGATTGGTTTCTCTTAAATAAAATAGAACATATATTTTTATATTCTTAAAAATAATTTAACAATAACATCTATAAAAATAATTAATATATATATATATATAAATTGTAACCTAGTGTTATTGACACTTGGTTTATTTGGCATTGTTTCCACAGGAAAACAATGCTATCCTTTTTTAGAAAATAAAAAGATAAAATAATAATAATATTAAGTGATTAATAAAGTATGCTATTTACTCACTTTATTGTGTTTTAAGCAAATAGCTAATAAATTTGGTAATCCAATGTCATTTTGAAGAAGAGCATGAATAATTTAATTAAAATATTAACAATAAGAGCAATTTAATATAGTATAAAAGCACATATTATAAACAGTAATTGATTTTGGATGGGTAGAGGGGGAGAGTGGATGAGTATCTTATCATAAAGCACAATAACTTCTGATAATTTATTTTGTAGAAAATCATATTTAAAAGAAATATACATCACTAGTTATTAATTAAGTATATTTATTATTTTTCATTATTTGTCAAATTACTTTGTAATCCATTTAAATCATATGGAAATATATGACTGTAATAAGTTTTTTTTTTCCCTTTCCTTTGTTTATGTATAATTAAATGATTATTTTTCTGTAAGAGGTCGCTAAAACAAGACCGCCAAATTTTGAAGAAAGTTTAGTCTGACATTAGTTTTACAAGGAGGAAGCAGTACTGAAATTCGGTAACAAATTTTTTATTATTTTTTATTGCAGAAATAAATATAAGTCAAGTAAATTTTTAATAATATCATGTGTGGCTAATCCTATTTGATAAGATATTCTGTTTTCTGTTGCCATCTACCTATTTTAAAGCTTTTTATATGCAAAAATATACTATCTTCTGCTAAAGTTCAAAATAACCGTATTGACTACAGCAATCACGGAAAGTGTCATTATGTTTAAAATAAGTAATATAAGTAATTTCCAGGAAATAATCAATTATTTGTTAACTTTACCTTATTTAATAATCTTTTCGTGGTATAAAAGAAAAATTTATAATTAAAAAGACATATTATAAAAGCCAAGGAAAGTTAACTAGAAAATTTCGCGCTCTTTCTAAAAGAAATTGTCTGCTTTGAAAATAATGTAAGTTCCCCATATTAAAATATGTTTTATTCACTGAAAATTATCTAAAAATAATATTAATGATCAATGATATTTACTTATGCACCTGTATATTTTTTAAAAAGAAAATATAAATTTTCTCAAGGCAAATATCGGAAAATTTGTATGTGTGCATTTTACGGAGAATTCCTTATTAAAGACAAATTACAATTCCTAGAGTAGGAATAAAAACTACAAACATTAGTGACTTAATTATAACCATAATATAATATGTTATATTATACATCAACTGGAGTCGTTAAAACTTTATATCCACGTAAGTCAGCTGCATTCCTTATAATAATAATATTTTGGAAAATTCACGCATTAGTTTTATTCCTAAGCCAGCTAGCTAAAAATGATACGTATCGCCAATAGTAAAAAGAAAAGAATTGTATATGTGATCGTCTATTGTCAAATATTCGTCATGTTAAAATATGTATTGTTTTCTTGGATCCCAAAATTATATCAGTTAATTCAAGGAAGAGTTAACATCCAACGCTGCTATGTTTTCTTTGCCCAATTTATTAATTGCACCAGAATGGAGGCAACTTTTATATAAATGAAATAATAAAATGTGTTTCTTATTTTAAATTTGCTTCGTGAACTACGAATGGATCAAGTTCTTCATCTAGATAAATTGCCCAATGGAAAAACATTTTCTAGTGAGATCATAAGCACTTGTTAAGTAATGATTTTTTTTCTAATTTGTAAAATTATGTGTATTTTTTTTTATATCAACAGGTTAAAGGCTGTATAGTCAAGTAATATTTAAATGACCTTGTAATCATAAAGGTATGTTTTCATATAATTATTCTAAGTTAAATTTATATTCGACATAAAAAAAAAAATTTTTTTTTATAAAATGTGT
This sequence comes from Epiperipatus broadwayi, assembly GCA_028023455.1. Classification (NCBI taxonomy): domain Eukaryota; kingdom Metazoa; phylum Onychophora; class Udeonychophora; order Euonychophora; family Peripatidae; genus Epiperipatus; species Epiperipatus broadwayi. The sequence continues at coordinate 14,481 of JAQFVV010015074.1, read as the reverse complement.
TTACTTATGATATGCATTATGGGTATAAATTTATATGTTAGATGCGTAAAAGAAGAAAAATTCAGATACTTAAGAGGTAAAATATCTAGTTAAAATTATCAGAAGTAATTAAAGAGAAGTGCTATACAGGATATTACTTATTTAAAGTTTGAAACAAATTTATACTATGTTAATTGAAGAACTTATTCCCAATTATTCTTTATTAACGCATTCACTTAATTTAGTTCAAGATACTATACTACCAATTACTTGTTGAATGTTTCTTTGGCAAGGGTGAAAATTATTATGTTTTATTCTGTGATATCCATTGATTTCAGACGTTGATCTAAGTATACCCCGGAACATAAATTTAATGAAATTAGTGTATTTGCTTGTCTTGCCCCGATATAGCATTGGTATATGCTTAAGATTCGCATAAGTAATAATTGTAATGTCTTTATTTTGTGGGATGGAAAATGATCTCCCCAAAAGCTTTATTTTCCATGAGGGGAATAGATAAAACTAGTATTCGGGTATGTTTATAACCCAAGTGATCGCTTCTCAGAGTTAGGATGATCAGTAATTTATATTGTATTTAGTGTATTTCATTCGTTAAAATCCCAGGAGAGGATTATATTTGGTGTGTGTTCCTATTATGCCCAAGTAAGAGGCAAGGACCCACCAAACTATTTTAATGTAGTAGTTAACTCTACAGACCTTCAGTGTTATTTCATATTCCTCATGAGAAAATAGAGATAATTCCACCACGGAAGGTGTTGATTATTGTGTTTTGTTTAGAAAGTTATGACAAGATAACGGGTATATTGGAGGTTAATTCCTCAAGCTCCATTTAGTATAAATAGCGTGCTAGTATATATGATCAATGTCTGGATTGTGCGGCGGAATAGTACTGGTAATCCACACGTAAGTCAATGGAGAGAGTAAGTTTAAAATTGCGTGATTTAAAAATTTTATTTGCCAATGGAGGCTTCAAATACTAGGTTTAATTCGGGTTAATGATTAAGTAGCACTCACAATATAACTTATACTGAGGAATACAATGTGTATAACAACTTCAGTTATTATTAAGGTAAATATTAAAATAATAAGTGTAACTTCTGATAAATAACCCATAAATTATAATAAGTTATCTAAATAAAAACTATCATTTAATTAAAGATATGATAATAAAAATCGTTTGTACGCATTGCCTAGAATCAGATTATTTTTGTTTTAAAACAGATCGTTAGTCAATAAATTTAAGTAGCCGTTCATATAAGATATACTAAACGGATGAGTTGATGTATCGATAATAATATTTATTTTGTTATATTCAATTTGCATAAATGTAAAAAAAAGATGAAGAAGTAGTTCGAATCCAGGTCTAAAAGTATAGACGAATTAATGTTAGTTATATTTTGTTTTATCCATATGGGATCGAATAAATTGTATATGTTTGTTTATTATGTTAATCATAAAGGATAGTTTTGTTAAACTGTAATAATAAATTAGAATCTTGTTAAAATTTAATAATAAATTATAGTCTTGTTACAAATTGTTTTGAGTCATTTTTCTTGTGTGCTAAATAAAAGTGTATTGGCATAATACTTGCAACACTTTCTTGAGTCCAAAATCATTTATGAAATCTTAAATTCAATACACCAGATAGACAATTGTAGGCAGATCAGAATATTTCATTATATTTTAATTTAATCAGAATTATTTATGGAATTGAAAACTTCAGACCAAGACATTTTATTTTATGTGTGTGTAAAATCACTTTATTCCCAAACTACCAGCTTTGGTAGCATATTGTTTCGTACACATTTAAGTGAAGTGTCTAAGTAATAAATCTTAGTTAAATTATTGTGTTGTCATGGAGGATGGAAGGACACAAAAGCACCCTTGTCTTTTCATCATTCCGATTGAGATTCTGGATTAAAAAGGGCTGTATTATTCAAAATCATGCGTTGTTATTGAATATAGTTATCATCTCGTTAAATATTATAATAGTTGATATGTGGATGAAGACACCTGGAATTTAAATAAGGTAAATGTTTCCTATAGCCGACCAGAATGTCAGTCATATGTGACAACACAATACTGCCGAGAATTTTTCTTAAACATAACAGAGAACCCTGAGATTAGTGTCATTATTATAAGTGCTCTTAAATTAAGGAGTGATCAATGATGATCAATATTACAAACGTGGCATGGCTTAAGAGATTGAAACATCTAATTGTATAATAACAAAAATATTGAGATCATATTGGCAAATTAATGAATGTTTTGTTTTAGTCAGTAATATTAACAATGACATGAAATCATCATCATCATTGTCGAACAGTGCAAGTACTTACAGCTCAGATAATGTGTTTTGGATAGAGAAAGAATGTTAGTTTATTTTTTTTTAATTTATTTTATTAATGATAATTTTTTTTAATTCTATCTCTGTCTGAACTGCATATCGCTGTAGCTGAATTATTATAACTAACCTAACGTCGAGCTATATTAGGTAATATAAGGTTTGTTCCCTGTCCTATACGGAAGCGATTAGGCTTCCGAATTCTGAATCATTTATTTTAATAGAAGTCTCTCTTTTAATAGGTTAGAATATATATATATATATATATAAACATTAGAAACCAGTCAACCTCCTTTTAACAATAAAGGTGGAATCCCTTTATTGTGCCTTTCTAATAGTTACTTATAAACCCATTTAGCCTTGGACATTTTTACACTTAATGATATAAATGGAACAAATATAAGCATAATACCTAAGAGACATACATTACTAAAAACAATTGAAATTAAAATTTATAAAGAAAATTGAAGCTAATCAAGTGATAAGACTTTATTTGCTTTAGCCTTAAGTCCCCAATCTATGTCAATACAATTTTAGAATAGATTGAATAATAAAGAATGCTAATGCTTATGGATATAATGTAAATTTAAAATAATGACTTAATATTAATTAGCTAAGATAGGCATCAAATAATAATATTTAAACCATGTGCTATTTGTCTATATCACTTTGAACACACTTTCTAATTATTACCCCTTAGATAAGTAAAGTAAGCAAACTCAGGACTTCTGATTTAATCAATAATGATAACAATTTATTTACACCAAGTAATAATAAATAATAAATGAAATTAATGACATACTAAAGAAATAAATCTCAATGTGTAATAACTATATATATGTTTATAACTATGGTGATGCTAAATAACAGACTTATTTTCAGAACTAGAGAAAACATGTTCTATGAAAAAAATATAAAATTTATAATGAATCTTTAACTTATTATGATTTATTACTAAGACAACATTAAATTCTAAATAAGCTATTCAGATGACATTTAATTCGTAATTATTTAAAAGTTGGACTAATTGTTATTATTTTCCTCTAATTATATATATTAGTTTAGCCATTTCTACTTTAGCAAGCAAACAATATATTAAATGACATTTCAAACACACATATAATAAAATTTTATAGGTAGAATTGAACAATCTGCAAGGATAATGATTTAATATCCATAATCCAGTGACACTTAAGATTTCATAATTCATTAAAATATCTAATATCTGTATAGCAAGAATGATCAAAAAGTAATATTAAAGATCATTCCAATTAGATTACCAATATAATTTTATCAGAAAAGTATTTGTGTATGTTAATTCATTCAAGTTATTACATAATACAATATTCTATAGTAGAAGTCCCATTAGTGACATGCATATAAAACACCGAGTACCACTAATTATTAACTTATATATGATTGATCTGATTTTCATGGCCATAACTTTCTTTCAAATAATTATTATTCCATCCATTATGATGTAATATAATTGTTGGGCATTATTATATACACGTAAGCATGATGTGAATTTAATAAAGGCTTTTGTCAAAATACCCACAAAAAATGATCCCAATAGGCAACATGAGGATGTAGTAACAAGAGTGTAAAAAAATCAAGATTTTGCTATTTCTTAATAAATATTTATTTAGTTTTAAATGTTGATATTATAATTGAATATCTTTAGCAATATTAGTGACTTTATCTATAGGTATCTGTATTGTTTTCCAAATACAAGCACACACACATATATAATATTATAATTCGATGTCAGTATTTCCTCAAATCAACATACATAATCTTATAATTGAATATTTATAAATACAGTAATTAGATATATGTAAAGTATAACTTTAAAAAATTTATCCACTTAGGAGCACTTTTGATTATCGTCATAGTTTATGTCAACTAACTCTTTGAAAGGCTGACCTTCCCACAATTCTCTGATCTTAACATTTGCTGCTTGAAAAAATAACAACAAAAGGAAAGTAAAGGAAACTATGTTAATATACAAATACAAACAAGTCTAAATGTTAAGATAATGGAATTGTGGAAAGGTTAGCCTTTCAAAGTGTTAGTTGACAAAGACTATGAGGACAGTTGAAAGTGCTCCTAAGTGGATACAATTTTTAAAGTTATATTTTACATATATCTAATTACTGTATTGCATTCTTTGAAATTTTCAATATAAATAAAGAATAAATTTTCTTGAACGCGATGGTAACTGTACTTAAGCTGGGATTAAACATTGATCTACATTTCCATTTGCTTTGATGAGCAGATGTCAACTTCATGTTGTATAGTTCCTTATTACAAATCTTCATAAATATGTACATTGTGGTTATTGATGAAATAAATATTTGTTAAAAGTGAAATTTCTTTCAGAATAAGAAAAATATATACATGAAATGAACACATTTAAAAAAATAATAATAAAAGGCTCCAGATTGGTGACATGGACTCCTATATAATTTGTTTGAATCATTCAATATCCAATACTGCCACTATTTAATACACTCATGACATTTATCTCAAAAAATTTAGTGAGTGATTATTATTGTAAATACATTTTAAAGTATCAATTATATACATGTATATAAATAGATTCACACCTAAGAGAATGTAACCTACTAATTTGTTAAAGTCTCCTCCTGAAATATATGCATATAAAACAAGCAATATTATTTTAGGCAAAATGTTATTAAAATTGAAATGTTTTAAATCTTTTTTGGAATTTTTCTTGTTAAACCTTACTGCATCTTGTTTTTTGTACCATAAATAAGATACATGAATTGTGAATTTATTCTTAAAAGGTATGATAAAACAAATTGAGTTAAATTGTTACTTTGACTTTAAAAAATGTCACTCATTATTTACTCATCAGAACTTAAAATTTAAGAATACATATATTGCTATTAAAAACATATATGGACCTTTCTTTTAGAATTTTAAATAGTTTTAACTTTCAAGGGAGTTAATACTGTATTATTTTCAAAAGATAAAAATTCAAATTGTTTTATATTCCATGATGTTGATAATAAGTCTTAAAAAATAAGCAAAACATCATTTATGGAATCTTATCAAAGACAATGCACACATAGAGTAAAATTAAAAAAGGCATCTAAATTGGTAATTCAATAATTAATGATCCCCATAGATTAATGATCTAAAATCGAAGTACAATTTTTTTTTAGTAATAGATACATTCTCTATATTATATATGTATACGATATATGTTGAGGTGTACCAATATGGTATAATATATAAGTATATATTATAGTGATAAATATTATTTTCAAGCCACATGTTGGAAAGTCAAAATTTATGTAATGGTTCATATTTTTAACACATTAACCCAACAATCCTCATAATATTATATCTAGACTACTATATTAAAGATATTGCATTTAATTCTACAAGTCTATTTAAAAAGTTTATATAACATGTTATAATAATGGAAACATAAACTCTTAATGTTACATATATTTTTGATTGAATTGAATAAGAACAGAAGACATAGATTAAATAAACAATGGATTATAAAACATATTTATAAATTAATAATCAAATTATTTTTGAAAAACATTAAGTAACTATATAACCATAAATTAATTACACTTTAAATAACATATATTTTAAAGTATAGTTATATACAAAATAATTAGTGCTTAAAATAAAATGTACAATATAGAAAAAATAAAGATAATAAAACAATACCTAATATAAGATTTCTAATAAAAAATATAATTAATAGGAAATTGATAATATTGTAGAAAGCATTTTCATTTATACATAATATCATTTATGCAAGATACACAAGTTTTATAAAAGTGGATATAAAGAACAATGTGCATACATTTATTATTTAATCATTATTACTCTTTTAATACAATCCATATATTTTTAATATAACATAACATTCATATATGCATGATATAATGTGATATTTCACAACAAATACATATTGTATATGTTATTTTTTCACATTCTCACACTTATATAAAATAGCTTTCTGAGTTTAAATCTATATAATGAAGTAAAGAGGTTCCTATTCACTTCAACAAAAATCTCAGACAAAAGAGTTATTATAGGTTAATGAAAATAATTTTTTAGCCTCAAGGATTGTCAATTAATAATAACTCATCATTTCTTGGCAACATCAAAGGTTAAAAGTTATCTCTGTTTACAGGGATATAATATCATCATTTCTTTTCTTTATTATAATAACAAGCCATGGAAATATTTAATTCAACATATATATGTATATAATTTAAGATATATTAACATTTATGAAGATTGATAGTATACCATGGATATAGAGAAAATTGCATCTACTAAACCATACACTGATATACATATATATAAAGCATCAATAAAATAGATGAGATGATTTCAAAAAAATTCTCTACTTCAAGCAAACCATGATTACAATATATAAAATTAATAAGTTACCTAAAATTACTTTATTCTCTCATATATCATAAAATGCATATAATTAAATAAAATATCCCATACTATTCTATAATATAATTCTATAATTTACAGTTTATATTTAGCTTTATATATGCAATGAAATAAATGACAAATCTATTTTATTTTGGAATACCGTTTTATAAATTATTATTCAAATATAGATTTATATATTTTTTAACAGTTTAACAAAACAACAGTGACATATTGTCTACATTAATGTAAAACATACATAATGTTTCACACACATAATTAAGCATATTCATGCCCTTTTAAAAAATGAACAAACTTTTCAAATTTTTTTTTAAAAATATATAATTAACAATATTTCTAAAAAAAATTTCACCATTATAAAATGAATATTTTTTTTTAAGAATATAATTATTTATTTTATTTTCTTTCTTATATTTATTTTTTCATGCACACATTAACATATGAACACTATATTTATAGACACACACATATCACAGCTACGAATATGCAGCATTCCATGTCAATAAATGAAAGAAATAGATGGGCCACTATTTCTTAAGCTTATATGGTAATTTAACAATCATTTATTGATTAATTTCTAATGTAGCACAATGTCAGTAAGTGATGGCTTAATTATTATCTAAGCCTACAAAATAGATGATCCGTCTATTTTTTTATATTTAATATAGTGGTGATTATTCACAACTCACAGAAATATAGTTTACATCTCTTTAATTTACATACACTTTCAGATATGCATATTTAATATCTACATATAAAAATATACAAAAGATTAGTATAGAAATTAAAATAATATTATAGAACTCAAAATTTACCAATGAACATTAATATATATATATATATATATATATATATATATATATATATATATATATATATATATATATATATATATATATATATATATATATATATATATATATATATTTACATATTTTTTATTGCATGATTATAGTAAAAACATTTCTAGGATATTATATTCTGTTTATCACACTTGCACAATGTGATGGTGGGGAAAACTCTGTATATTAAATTAATTTTTAAATTAGTCCATACTTCACTTTTTTGTTTCAGCTATCTGAATGCTTTTCTGAGAATCATTTATTTCCTTAACAGTCTATGTGCCAATAAAATGCACTTATCTTTTCTGTGTGATTTTTTAATGCATTTTATATATATAATAATTTCCAGTCGACTGTTTTCTGACTGTCTAAATTTTTTCTTATTGCTATTTATTTCATATCTGATTACTTTTAACAATTGTTAAAAGAATGCTTACTATGAATAAGTTTTTTTCAAATAACAAAAGTATAATTAATAACATACAATGTAAGAACTCAGGTGGGTACAGAATCACTACTTAATAATTTAAGTTCTGAAAAAAGTTAAGGTCATTTGCATTTCATATTAAGAGGTGTTTGATAAATTCTATCAAATCATATATCAAATAAAACGTATCTTAAAATCCATGTAATTCTCTCACTACAAAATTATATACTGAATTTAATGGCAGCCATTGACTTATACAATCATTTTACTTATAATAATGTATAATTTATATACGACTCAATGTTTCCATTATTTATTTATTTCTTTTTTTGAAATAATAATACCCTTTCAATCCAATATGTAAAACTTTAATAAGTGTTAGTATTAAATATGCACACATTATATAATTCGAATATGATATATTGAACAATTATATTGAACAATTCTATAAAAAATAATAACAATTTATTAAATCTTCAAACGTTTTCGAAGGCTTACTCTTCATTCTCTCTCATCGTTTTTTAAACAATATACCAATATGCAAATATCCGATAATCTGGGTAAATATGCAAATTAGAATCAAAGCACCTACACTTGCCATTTCTTCGACAAGGCGTAAAATGAGTTTCTCTTGTTCATTGCGTGTTCATCCAAAATGATGTAACACACCTCCTTAACCCTCCTTCGCAAATCATTCCACTCCATACACAATAATCTTGGCCTCTCAGGTCTGCATTGATGACCCACAGTCATTGCATGCTGAACAAAAATTGAAGGGTGGGACGAGTCCACTAAGGCCTTATTGTACCCCTACATGTGCTGGGATAGTCTTGTTTGAACCGATGCTCTTGTCTCCCTATAATATGGAGCTGGGCAATTATTTTCACTACATGCAATCTTGTAGACCGCCTGTTGTGCTTGTACTGGAAGAATATAATCTTTGGTGTTGTTTATACACCTATTCAGGTTAGGGGATGAACGAAAACACATACTAAACTCCAAGCAAAAAAATTGTCCGCAAGTTTATAGAATTGGTCAATATAATTGTTCAATATATCATATTCGAATTATATAATGAGTGCATATTTAATACTAACACTTATTAAAGTTTTACATATCGGATTGAAAAAACACACATAATTAATTTTTTGTATATAATACCCTTTCACTTATTTGCACTTTTTTTTTCCAAATATTTATTAAATAAGTACAATGTTTACAGTGACAATTATGTATACAGGGTAAATTAAAAGGAAAGCTAGAATTACAAACATAAAAATGAATTACATGATTATAAATAAATAAAAGATAGTATTATTCTGGACAAGAGGTAAACCCAAATACCTGGTCTACTGTTAACACACAAGTAGACCAATTAAGCTCACCAACTCACCTAGACAAATTGCCACACAGTACCAAGAGTCACATAGTCAATCTAGAGTTTGGTCAGATCACCATTGGAAAAATCACTACAACTATGAAGGCTTAGGTATTTATGCAAAATCTGATGTATTCAGTTAAATATTATCCATTTTAATAACATAAGGATCTGAACCTCTGATTATTAACAAAACCACTTTCAGCAATATATTAGACAGAAGAAACAAAGCGTTTTACCAGCAATCATCCTTACAATGCAATCAGAGTCCATGTTTCCTCGAATAATACTTTTGGAGCTAGGAGCATGTCACGGTTTTTAAATTTTATAAGTTTATTGAGAAAGAATTTTCCCTCATGAATTGCATCGGGATTGAAACCATTTTACAACGAGTAGACCACAATTCATAGTTGATAAATAATGACAGCCTAATAGTAGGGATGGATCTTGTCTTAATACTGTCCTTAAGAGAGGTAACAAGGTAAAAGTTCACTTTAAGGTTATCAGCAATAATCCTTCTAGACCTCCAGAGTCCATTGCACGAGTAAATCAGATGGTCAAATGTTTTGTCATGAGTCTGGCAGATTGGGTCAATTTTGTTGATGCCTCGCCTATGGAAGAGAAACCAATTAGTGCTAATGGCATTTAAATTTATCTTAATAATAAAATCAAAGAATTTTGGTTCCATGGCCCAGCACCTGAAGAGGGAGATGATCTTCAGGGCAAGTAGAGGTGTTATGGGAGTTGTGACAGGGTGAATGAGACTATGTTCTTGCCAAATATTAATCCTGTTATCAAACATTGTGAGCAAATTTATTTAAAAATTTCCTCTGTTTTGGATGAACCTGCAATATTTGTGAGAAATCTATTAAATATTTTGCAATACTTACAATAAATACACGGAGTTTGAAATCTATTTAACTTCATAAAATAATTGTCTAACTCTATCTCATTTACTTGATATGTATCTCTTACATTTCTTAAACTGATTTATCTTGCCTTTTCTTTTCTACTATATCATTGCAATCCTTTATTATCATTTTCAAAATAGTTCTATAAAAAATGAAACAAATTTTTAAGGGGGATTGCAAGTTTTATGAAAGCAGAAAAAAAATGCTTTGAAGATGCAAAAAGAAAAATCAGGGTTATTGTAATGTATGATCTAAATGAAATATGCTTTTATTACCTGGAAAAGTTCCTAACTTTTAAACAATTAATTTTTTTTTTCATGTGTCATAGCATCGAGCGGGAAGCGAACCTGCTAACGCAGGGCAACTGCTTATGAGGCAGATGTGCTGACCGCTTGATCACCAATGCTTGGCAACAACTAATTAGTAATTATTAAAATATTTTCCATAAAGAAATTTTATAATAACGTGAAAGCTAAGCACCTTCAAACAGATACGCTTTAAACATGCTCACGTGACAGCCAATCAGATGGAATAATGACATCACATGGGACTCTCAATTCTATAACACATCTGATTGGCTGTCATGTAAGCATGTTTAAAGCGTATCTGTTTGAAGGTGCTTAGCTTTCACAATATTATAATATATCTGTTTACGCTTAAATTTGATATATTTACATAAAGAAATTTGTTTTTTTTTTAACTTTCATGTTTCTTAATCTTAATTTATCTTGATTTTTCTACCTTACTACATTGTTTCAATTCCTTATTAGCATTTTAAAATTAACTTTTGTATTCAATTTCAATTAGAAATAAAGTTTCATAAATAAGGTCGATATTTTCATCAACGTGATTTTGACAATATATATTTGAAAGATTCTTTGAATTTCCAAATTGGATCTGACCTTCCAGGTTTGGTGCAGGTGGCAGAGTGTCCAACTTGAGATTGGGAGGTTCCAAAATAAATTCTGATTCTCAAACTTCATATAAACTTCTGAGTAATAAAGCAATATGCTTTTTTTATGCTTCATGATTTAGCATAATCAGTAAAGCATCCAATGGCATTGGGAGGTCTCAGGATCGATTTTGGTACATGAACTTTATGAATTCCCAAGCAATAAAGCCATTAGGATTTTATATTATTGGAGCTTGATGAAACATAGTAATAATAAGATATACTGGGTTAATTTCTTCTAGTTCTGAATCCACTACTAGCACTAGATATTATCAGTCACTATCAACTGTTCTAAAAAACACATAAGAACAATAAAATATAATCATTTGATATGTAGGTTTTTTTTTTATAACAGTCTAATATTAACAGTAATACTTATTTATTTTATTTATTCTTTTCAGCAGCAAATACCACTGACATATGAATTTTATTTATAGTTTAAATAAAAGTGGAAGAGGAAATGTTGAATATAATAAAAAAATACAATTTTTTGGTAATAAAGGTTGTAATAATGTTTTTTATATCTTTCTCATATTCTATTTTTTAAAAAAAAAAAATTTAGAATTATTATTCCTAGAGTAATTAAACAAGGCAAAACTCTCCATACAGTAGTGACACCCTGTACCAATCAGAGTAATCAATGGATGCCAGAAGGCTTGTGCATAAAATCTCTGTCTAGTGCCTACTCAACCAATATCCCCAGAATAGTTTCTGGCTTATGGCCTTCATCAGTGAGGAGCCTTAGATCTGAGAGCATTGCACCTAGATCTTAGGATCTAATGCAACCCTCCAGCAGCCACCTTTTATTTCTACTTAACTACAAAACTATGAGAATGAAATTGAAAACACAATATTATTTTCAACCTAAACTCAATTGCTTATATAGTCATATGGATCTGAATTCAGTTTAGCACCCATACCTTTTGGTGTCTTTGGCTCTTTGACAACCATAGCCACCACTATCCTATTAGGCAGGAGTGGTGGTAAACCACTAAAAATCACATGATCACCATCTTTTATACTAGCACATAATTGTTATTAAACAAGGCAAAACTCTCCAAGCCTTCTAATATCCATTGATTATTCTGGTTGGCACAGGGTGGCACTACTATATGGAGAGTTTTGCCTTGTTTAATAACAATTATGTGATAGTATGAGAGATGGTGATCATGTGATGTTTAGTGGTTATTCCTAAAGTAATGAGCTGTGGTAATTGCTCTAACAAGCTTTATTGATAAATGCCAGCAAGAGAAAGATATATAGTTTGGCTGAAGATCTCTCAGTGCCATACAAATATTTGAGTGTGATAGCTGGGTTTGAAGACATATAGGGGTCTGAAAATTTCAGATTTTCCACTTAATAGATAACTTTTAGATAAATGCTGGCTTTGGGTTGGTATTTTTAGATTGTGTCTGAAACGACCCTAGTGCCTCACTGAGGAGTGCCAAAGCATGAAACCATTGGTCTGAGGTTAGAGTGTGGTTTCTAGATCGAGATTTTAAAATGCTTTCTCTTGCTGGCATTTATCAATAAGGCTTGTTAGAGCAATTAGCACAGTTCATTATTGTTTTTTTATTTACAAGCTTAAAAAGATTAAATCATGTGATATATGACTTTAATTTTTATTGGCTATTTATTATTCCTAGAGTGTTTTTCAAAAAAAAAATTATTGTGATTATCTTAAGCTATATTTGTCATCTGAACTAAGGTAAGACTTCATTCATTCTCCTCTTTTAAAAAATAATATCTGTTTAATTTTTAAATTATGTATAATTCTGTAGCTAAAAAATAATAGTGTAAAATAATTTTGTCTTTGGCTACTGAAGAACAATGGTTAAATAATCTAATAACATATTTATATGTGCCAGTAACTATTTTCAGTTTGGTAAGTTTTTGTCTGTTTAATCTTAGGACAGGGTTGTCACATTTATACTTGAGCCAATATATAAAAAATATTTTTTAAAATATTATCAGATACTAGAAGAAAGTTAAGATTTGTAAATTTAAGTAGAACAAAACAATTAAACTAAGTTTTAACAGACAATATTTTATAAATTCTAAGAGATTAATATCTTCATTTGCATTAATATTCTAATTGATATATATATATATATATATATATATATATATATATATATATATATATATATATATATATATATATATATATATATATATATATATATATATATATATACGTGCAGCTGAATGTTTAAAATGTAAAAGGAGAAAAAAAAAAGAAGTCTCAAAATATATTTGGTTTCCAAGCTAACCCAAATCTTTTTATAAAGAATATTATAAATAAGGGCAGCAAGGCATAGTGGTTAGTGCATTCGCCTGCTATGCCCAAAACCAGGGATTCAAGATTAAGTTAAACTTTTAGCACGTTTTTCCATTAGACATTCACATGCATATAGCATGCCAATAATGATTGACAAATGAATGCATAAATATTTGTAGTTGACTTGGATGAGTGACAATTCTGACTATAAAAATAAAATTATGTGTGAATGTTATATATACAATTAGAGAAATGAAAGTTTTATAACATTCAAATCTGTAAAAGATAAACAAGTTTATTTATATTTTAAAATAAAGTAAAATTTACAAAATATTTTAAGCATGGTAAAGTAAGAGATTTAATGGAAACCCTTGCAGAAACCTTGCTTTTTAAAATTAATTATACTATCCAATTTAAAAAAGTGATATTAGAAAAATAATTAACTCAACAGCAATCCAGAATCTATTATTAAAAAGCATAAATAAGAAAGATTTTGATAAAGTAACTATCTGGCAGAAATCAGTAATTCTCTGACTCAAACTGTGACTTCTATGATTGTGAGGAGAATGAATCTCTTTTTCATAGTGCAGATAATAGTTTCATTCAATTGTCCAAATAGAAGCTTTATTTCTTACTTTTTATCTTTTCAAATTCATTCCAAGAATAGTCAGTCTATCACTCAAAATATAAATGTAACATTGATACTGAATAAAGTACAGGTATATAAAAAAAATCATTTTGAAAAATTCTAATATTTAAAAAAAAAAAAAAAACTAATAAAACCGAATCATCTAAAAAAACGATATGCAATTTTTAAAATTTTTTTTTGATATTAACAGAATAGCATTTTGTTGATTCAGGTATTAATTTTGCTGTACCTGATTT